>PVJL010005103.1:0-114783 GCA_004026885.1 Lyroderma lyra
TTCAATAGATTAAAAAAAATCATCAGATTCCTATGCAACCACAAAAGACCCAGAATCACCAAAGCAAATCTATGTAAAAGAAAATAAATAAAGATGCAGGCATCATGTTCTCTAATTTCAATTTATACTACAAAGCATCAATAATCAAAACACCCTGGTATTGGCAGTGAAACAGACCAAGAGACCAATAGAACAGAATCAAAAACCCAGAAATAAACCCATAAATATGTGGACAAATCATTTTGACAAAGGAGCAAAAACTATACAAGGGGGAAAAGAAAGCCTCTTTAGTAAAATGGTGCTGGGAAAATTGGAAAACCACATGGAAAAAAACTGAATCTGAACTACTAACTGTCACCATATACCAAAATTAATTCAAAATGGATTAAAGACCTCCACATAAGACCTGAAACAATAAACTACATAAAAGAAAACATCCATACTGAACTTACAGACTTGGAAGGTACTTATAAGCCTGACCTCAAAAGCAATGGAAGTAAAGGCAAATAGAAATGAATGTGACTATATCAAATAAAAAGTTTTTGCAAAGCAAAGGAAACCAACAAAGCAAAGAAGCAACTAAGCAAATGGGAGAAAATGTTTGCAAACATTTCTGATAAAGGGCTAATATCTAAAATATATAAAAACTTTTGCAACTCAATAACAACAAAAATACAAACAATCCAATTAAAAAATGGGCAGAGGACCTGAACAGACACTTTTCCCATGTAGACATACAAATGGCCAACAGATGTTCAAATTTACTAGCAATTAGGAAAATGAGATACCACTTCACACCTGTTAGAATGACTATTTTCAACAACACAAGGTATAACAAGTGTTGGAGAGGCTGTGGGGGTGAAAGGGTACCCTTATACACTGCTGGTGGAAATGGAAATGGTACAATCGCTGCAGAGGACAGTATGGAGGTTACCCCAAAATTTAAGAATAGAGTTATCATATGACCCAGAAATCCTCCTTCTGGGTATCTACCCCCCAAATTTGAAAACCTTAGTCTGCAAAGATACATGTACCCCAATATTCATAGCAGCACTGTTCACAGTGGCCAACTCATGGAAACAACCAAAGTGTCTTTTGATAGATGACTGGATAAAGAAGATTTGGTACAATGGAATATTACTCAGCCATAAGAAAAGATGAAATTTACCACAATATGAATGAATTTTGAGATTATCATGCTAAGCAAAATAAGCCAGACAATAAAACCAAGAACAATATAACTTCACTCATATGTGGAATATAAAACTGAAAGCAGAAATGAACCAAAACTCGTGGACACAGTCAGTTGTTTAGTGGTTACCTGAGGGCAAGGGTGGGTGGTGTGGGAGAGGAGGGAGGGGGAGTCAAATATATGGTGATAAAAAGAGCTCACACTGGGTGGTGAACACATAACACAACACATAGACGATGCACTGTAGAATTGTATGCCTGGAACCTATGTAATTTTTCTAACCAATGTCACCCCAATAAACTTAACAATAAACATATTTAAAAAGGAAAAAAAATCACAATTTGAATATCACAGGAAATCTCTACAAAATTGTCATTTACTGTCCCTCCTTAATTGTCACGACTTCGTACAAATAAATGAATATTTTTAGAGTGCTTAAAAAGAAACAATATGGGATGAAGATGGGATTATTTAAAAGTAGAAGCCTATAGTTCAGCCTGAAATGGGCAAAGCTGAGGCTGGTGTCTGTAAAGGTTCCCATGGAAATGGGACCTCTGTGGAAGGGGTGTCTTTGAGAGGACAAAATGATACTAGTCCTGCAAATATTTGAAAAACTGAAAATTAAATTAAATTGCTGTTTCTGGTGTGAACTACAGACACCAAAGTGAAGAAGCAAGGCTAAGGTAATCCTCACAGGAACGGGAAGTAGATAGAAAAAGTGACTTTCTTCTTCCTATTCCAGTCTTGCAGGCTCCTCTGCATTCCCTATTGGCGGAGCCAAATAAAACAGCTGGCAAAGTGTTTTAGTCTCAGATCTAACATCACACTGCAGAGAATAAAAATGCAAATTTGAAGCTGAGAGACAAGAGTTTAACAATTGGCACAAGACTTTTTTTTTTTATTATTGAATAGAGCCTAGGGTGAGCTTGCGGAGAGGCGCCAATGACAGCAAAATGCACATTCCAAATATTGTTTGACCAAATATCTGGGCACACCATATAGTCCAATCAAGTTAACACATAAAATTAATCATCACAGTTACTTAGATCTTACTTAGCTTTATATTTTAAAAACTAGTACAACTTAAAGGACAGTATAATCTGTGCAGTTGGGCTGCAGATAACAAAAAACACATAATCATCAAAAAATAAAATTAAACTTATATAGAATGAAAAGTAAGCATTAGAAAAATGCTTACCACAGTAAGTTCTGCCCACAATTACTGTAATACCCACAATATTCTTGCAACAGCTCTTATCTTCTGAATCCTAATCTACTGCTCTGGCATTCGTGGACTCAAGAATCATATTTTCTAAGTATACGACAGTGTCCCCATCCCACTCCCCTTCTGTGTTCCTGTCAGAACTACTTAGAGGTTTCATGCGTGGCCTAGCCTCTGAAACAGTAAACAATTATGAATAATAAAATGACATCATGACAACAGTGATATTGACATTCATCCGTCCTGTTGCAGGAATTCTTGAATGATGGTATAATAATTTTGACTGCTAAGGGGAAAACACAAATTCATTGGTTGACCATTTGTTCTTTTTGAGAGATTTCTAAATGAGATTATTGACTTAAATTTTTTATATTAAAGAGACCAGTTTTCTCAATCCAGTTAAAGAATCCTTCTCCTCTGCTTTTAGTACTCAAATATAATAAAAAAGAGAGCAATCATAACTCTCTAGTGAGCAAGTCATTAGGTCCTCTAATTAAACAATGTTATATGGATGATATATAAAGTGTTGTCCCACAGTTATGGAGAGATTTGTTTGAAAATAAAAGGTTAAGGGTAAGTGTGCTGTTCAAATGTTGCACATGTGGCCCTCTAGGGTGCTTGGTTTCATAGTGTTGTGTCATTATGTGTGCCTGGCCTCGAATCCAACTCGTTCCTCTTAGGACTTCTGGGAATATTGGCAACTCACTTCTGAAAAACTTAACTTGAAAAAACCTTTAAGAGAGATAACATCTATCAACTGTCAAGGCAGTCATGTGACTTGGAACCAGAATTATTCGAAGCCAACTCTTGTCCTGTTTTCATAGTCAATATATAACAAAGGCTTTAGGTGTGGGTAGAATCACCAGTCATTTAAGAACCCCCTAGCAACAACAAAATCTGTGACAGGAAGTACCTGACTGTCACCCACAGCCTGTTTGTGACCCACTGAACTCTAGGCAAATAGACAAGGCTCAGTAGGATGCATAGACACATTCCTGATATAAATTGACTTATACAAGATGAAAAGGCTGTAATTTTTACATGAAGTGTTCATTTCTTCAAAAGATCTATCATCTATCTATCATCTATCTACTTAACTATCTATTGTTCTATCATCTTTCTATCTATGAGGTTGAACAATTAATTTCACAAACTCATCCTAGAAAAAGTGCTGCATACCTCATTGCTAAATATCATTATGGTTAACTTTGAAGTACACCCCTTGGGAAGCTATGCACCCATACCAGCGCCTAATCCACCCTTCAAAGCGATTTTGGAACTCTTTCTAAAATGGCCATGATACTCAAAATCTGACAATTAAATCCATGAACTTGACGAGGTTATGACAACTTACTGAGTTGTTTGTAGAGTGCTGATAATGTAAGCACATGGTAGGAAGTTCAAAAACTTAATTTTCAGATTTTGGCTAGCATGACACCTCTGATAGCCATTCCAAAAAAAGAGTTCCAAAATTGCTTTTAAGGACGGACTAGGTTCTGACATCAGTGCATAGCTTTCCAAGGGAGTGCTTCAAAGGTATGTAGTACTCTTTCTAGGATGAGTTTGTGGAATTAATTGTCTAACCTCATATCTATCTATCTACCTATCGATCATCTATCTATCTATCTATCATCTGTTTATCATCTACCTATTTATCTGATGGTTTTCAAACACGTGCTGGATATTGATGATAGAGCATAAACTTGCTCATTATATTCCTCCTCTCAGGGAGCTTAAATTAAACCTGGCTCTGACTTGTGAGAAATTAGCTTGGAATCACCTGTTTCCAGTCATTTTTATTCCAGCCAATAAGGTGGACACCCCAGAAATAGTAAGGATATGGCCCTAGCTGGGGGAAGTACTGCCCTGCTGCTCTAATGATGTCAAGGCCAAGAATAAGGTGTGCAGCAGGTGCCCAAGAGCCTCCAAGAGCAGCAGTTCATTTTCTCTGGCAGCCTACTCTTATGAGCAATGTATAGCATTTTTCCCAAGTGTGTTTGAGCAGGACAGGGCTAAACCCCAGAGGTCTGGGAGTGGAAATATGAATCTCCAAGGTTTGAAGAGACTGTTATAGCTACTGTATTAGTTAGAGTCTTTCAGAGAAACAGAACCAATAGGATAATGTACATGAGGGCTGTCTGGAAAGTATCCAGCCATATAGTATGAAAAATAAAGGCAGTTATGACTCTATTTTTTCCAGACAGCCCTCATATATAAAATTTCATAAGAACTTGACTTGGTATTATGCAGGTTGGCTGATAAGTGCCAGTGTTGGTCAGCAAGCTGGAGGACCAGTAGAGTGGATAATGTCATTTCAGTCTGAAAGTGCTGGCTGACAGTACCCAGGTAGAGCCACATTTCAGTTTGAGCCCAAAGGCAGGAAAGAAGCAGATGTACCAGTTTGAAGGCAGGCAGAAAGAATTCTCACTCAGGAGAAGGCCAGCCACATTGGATGCAGAACACCCACCTTAGGGAGGAAAATCTGCTTTACTCAATCTACTGATTTAAATGTTAATCTTATTTAAAAATACCCTCACATTCCAAATATTGTTTGACCAAATCTCTGGTCACACCACAGTCCAATCAAGTTAACACATAAAATTAACCATCACAGTTACTTAGATCATACTTATCTCTACATTTTAAAAACTAGTGTATAACACAACACAATAGATAGCCATTAGATACCCATTAAAAGGTCATTTGAGTGAAATTAATTAATTGTAGCCTGTTGCTAAATTAGAATGTCTGTAAGTTCAAAATAACTGCAATGCTTTGGGTTTCAGTTATTTTCTTAATAAAATGAGAGGTAATAATGATTCACATTATTTTCTACAATTAAACTATTTATTTTGAGGTCATTATAGATGTACATACTATTATAATAAATAATACAAAAAATAATTTCTTTGTAAGGGGATGAACTGTGTTTCCCTATGTTTATATGTTTAAGTCCTAAAACTCATTACCTCAAAATGTGTATGTATGTGGAATAGGACATTTAAATGGTAATTAAGGTAAAATAAGGTCAAATTCAATCTGACTGGAGTCTTTGTAACAAAAGGCCATTAGGACACAGACAAGGAAGGATGGCCGTGGGAAAACAGAGGGAGAAGGAGGCCACCTGCAACCCAAATAGAAAGGCCTCAGGTGAAACCAAACCTGCTCACACTTTGACCTTGGACTTTTGGCCTCTAGCACTGTGAGGAAGTAAGTTTCTGTTTAAGTCACTCATTCTATGCTATTTTGCTACCGCATCCCTAGCAAACTAACACAACTGATTTTCCTCCAGTAGCAACAGCTTGTAAAACTATAGTAAAGTACCACAATTGGGATGCAACCAAGACAGAACAGATCCATTATCACAAGCTTTTTCCTTTGTTTTTCTGCACCTACTTTCATTTTTCTCCCACCTCCCTCCTCTGGTCCCTGAATTCTAGCAACTACTAATCTGTTCTTTATTTTTATTACTTTGTCATTTCAAGAATGTCATATAAATGAAAACTACATTATGTAACCTTTAGAGATCAATATTTTTTTAATTCAGAAACATGATATAAATACTGATCCAAGTAGTTGGGTATACCCACAATTTATTACTGAGTATGGCTGGATCACAGCAAATTTAAATAATCACCCATTAAAGAATATCTGTATTGTTTTCAGTTTGGGGCAATTATGACTAAATCTGCAATGTATAATTTTGAACAGGTATTTATGGAACACAGTTTTTATGTCTTGTGAGTAAATAGTCCAGTGTGCAATTGTTTGATTAGATGGTAGCTAAATGTTTAGTTTTATGATACACCATAAAACTGTTCACAATTGTAAAATTCCACCAAAAATGTATAAATGATCAGTTTTCCTGTATCCTCACCAGCATTTTGTATTGACACTATTACTTTTTACTTCAGCCATTATAAGTTTGTACTAAAATTCATTGTGTTTTTAATTTACATTTTTTTAATTGGTAGTGATGTTGAATATTTTTCATATGCTTACTTTATGTTTGTATATCTGATGGAATATGTATTCATGTATTTTGCCTATTTTCTAATTGGATTATTTGTTTTCAAGTTATTGAGTTTTAAAAATTACTTATTTGTTTTGAACACAAATCTGTTGTCAGATATGTGATTTTCAGTAAATTGCCTGTGATTTTTGACAAAAATTCATTTTTGCATGTTTGTGTGAGTTATTTCTGGGTTATCTATTGGTGGGGTGTTACCTGCTTTGTTTCACTGATATATATGTCTACTGTTCTTGTTAGATTACTGTAGATATTTATTAGGCCTTAATGTTCTATACAGTGATTATTCCCATTTTATATTTTATTTGTCATTTGTTTTACCTATTTTTTGTTATGTTTGCCTTTTCATGTAAAGTTTATCATGAGCTTATCTATGGAAAAGAGCTTCCTGGGATTTTAACAATTGCATTAAGCCCAATAATTATTTTGAGGAGAATTGACAGAATTATTGAAACTTGAACATTCATCTTGGTTTACTTTGTTCTTTTTTCATTAGTACTGTGTAATTTTTAGCATACATATCTTATGCATATCTTACATTTAAGTATTTATATGTTTATACTTAAGTATTTAAGTTTCAATGCTCTTATTTTAAATGGTTTTATGCTTCAATTTTGGTTTCCACATGTTTATTTTAGCATATAGAAATATGATTGATTTTTGTGTGTTGGGCCTAGAATTTTTATTATTGTTGTTGTTAGTTTCCTTTGGATTTTCAATAGAAAATTATACCATCAGCAGATAGTGACAGTTTTATTTATTTTCAGTGTGTGTGCCTGTCTGTCTGCCTTCCTTCCTTTCTTCCTTCCTTCTCTAATTGTAGTGGCTAGAAATTACTGAATAAGGCTGTGGAGAGTGGATCTTTGCCTGGTTCCCAATCTTAGAGGAAAAATACTACCGTCTTGATTATTTAATATAATGTGAGCTGTAGGGGATTTTTGTAGATGCTCTTTATCAAATTGAAGAAGTTACCCTCTATGCTTAATTTGATAAGAATATTCACATTAATGAGTTTTAGATTTTGTGAAATACTTCTGCTTTAATTGATATCATAATATGATTTATATTCTTTCGTTCATTCATATGGTATATTACACTGATTGCAATTTGAATGTTAAAATGCCTTAGCGTACCTGAAGTAGATCCCATTTGGTAATGGTATGTAATTCTTTTTAGACATTGCTGGATTAAATTTTCATATTTTGTTTAGAGTTTCTGCATCTAAGTTCATGAAAGATATTACCTGTAGAGTTTTTGTTTTATTTTTGTTTTTGTACTATCTTGCCTGGTTTTGGTATCCAAATAATACTAGCCTCATAAATGTCTTAGGAGATGTTTCCTTCTCTCCTATTTTCTGGAAAAAAATGTATAAATAAATATTAAGTCTTCTTTGAATTTTTATCAGTTTTCTCCAGGGAAAAAAGTTTGGACCTAAAGATTTCCTTTTCAGGAACTTTAAATTACACATCAGTTTCTTACAGGTATATATGGCGATTCTGTTTTTCTATTCCATTTTGGTTTAGAGTTTGATTGAAGTTTTTGAAGAATTGGTTCATTTATTCTAAGTTGTTAAATTTATGAACATAAAGTTGTTCATGATATCCTATTATCATTTAATGGCTGCATGATCTTTAATAGGATTCCTTGTTGCATTTTTGGTGTTAGTAATTTGTGTTTCTTCTATTTTATGTCAGTTTTTCTAAAATTTTATCAATTTTATTTATAATTTGAAGACCTAATTTTATATAATATTTTTCTCTACTGTAATTTACAATTTAATATATTTTTGCTCTTTATTATTTTATACTTATGATTGCTTTGAGTTCATTTTTCTATTGTTTAACTAGTTTCTTTAAGTAGAAACTTAGATTATTGATTTGAGACATTCTAATCTTGTAATGTAATTATTTCTATGAAATTTTCTCTCAATACTATCTTACTAATCCAACATATTTTGATAGGTTGTATGAATATTTTTATTTTACATTCAGTTCTTTGTATTTCTATCTGATTTGATGACATTTTCTTTGATATACAGGTTATTTAGTAATTGATTGCTTAATTTTTACGTGTTTAGAGACTTTCTTGTTATCTTTATTCATTTCTAATTTAGTTATGTCCTTGTAAAATGAAAACATACTCTGTATATTTCAAATAATTTAAGTTTGTTGAGGTTTATTTTATGGCCCAGGAAATGGTCTGTCTTAATGAATGTTCCATGGACTCTTGAAAAAAAATGTATCCAACTATTTTGGGGTATATATCTCAGTTGTATTGCTTTATTATATTGTTCAGTTCTTCTGTATTCTTGTTAACTTTCTGTATAGCAGTTTATCGGTTGCTATTATTAGGATGTTGAAATCCCCAAATATAACTGTGACTTATCACAGTGTACCGTATTGATGTTTTAGAACTTCAAGTAGAGAAAACATTCTCATTTAAATATCTTTATTCTTCACACTCTTAAAATGTAGGGAACCAACCCCCAAAAAATAAATAAATAAAATGTAATTGCCAAATATTTCTTCTATATGCATTAAGCTTCATATCAAATGAGTTTATAATTTCTTCTTCAACTACAAAATCTGATTTTAAAAATGTCAAGAAAAGTAAAATAACCTATTTTATTTGACTTTATATTTATCAGGTGCACATTTCTCTTTTTATCCTAAAGTTCCAAGCCTTCTTTTTTTATTATTTCAGGATAGGCTTACTAGCAATTAAATCTCATAGTTTTTCTTTGTCTGAGAATGCGTTTATTTTGCCTTAATTCATGAAAAATATTATTGCCACATATAAAATTGTTTATTCTGACCTTCTTGGATTCAAATGAGAAATCTACTTTCAATTTGCTACTCCTATAGAAGTAATGTGTCATATCTCTTGGGTGGCTTTGAAGATTTTGTCTTTATTCTTAATTTTCAGAAATTTAATTATAATGTATCTTTATATAGATTTATTTAAGTTTATCTTATTTTTTTTTCAGATTCTTGAATCACTTTGCTACATTTAGAAAATGCAACCATTAGTTCTTTGAATACATTTTCAGTTCCACTCTCTCCCCTTTCTTCTGGGGCACTGATGATATGATTATTAGCTTTCCTTAATTGTTTCACTTATTTATTTTCCAGTCTAGTTTGTTCTGTTGCTCATATTTTGTAATTATATTAATACTTTCAGTTCACTAAGTCTATTCTGTCTCCACTTTACTATTGAGCATATCAGCATGTCCAATTGTTTTTGTTTTTCTTAAAAATCATAGTTATTGTATTCTTCAGTTCTATAATTTCTATTTGGTTTTTTCTTACTATATTTTCATTGAGGCTTACCATTTTTAAAATTTTCTTTGTAATTTCTTGGTGAAGCATTTTAATTAGTCTTTTAAAAATTCTTATCGCATAATTTCAGTATTTTTTAAATCTCAGTGTTAGCATCTGCTAATATTCTTTACTCATTCATGTGGTATTTCTCCTGGTCCTGGTTATGAGGAGTGATTTTTCATTATATCCTCGACATTTTGGATAGTGTATTATAAAACTCTGGATCCTATTCATCCTACTGTTTTTAGTACACCTTTCCACTGGTTACATGTAGTTACAAGGGCCATGTGATGAATGTTAAGGTCCGTTCTGGATATTACTGACAGCATCCTGGCAAAATGGGGAACTGACTTTCACCACCTCATTGCAGATGAGTAACTTGGAAACCAGTTACCTCCTCACACTACTGCCCACATCCCTGACAATGTGGGGCATAAACTCATTTCTCATTGCCTCCAAGTGGATATGGGTTCTGCTGGCACCAGGGAGTCAAAAGCAGGGAGGCTGATTCACACTTCGGGGTGGAGGACAGAAGCTCAGCTTCCTCTGGTCCCTACTCACACCAGGGAGGTAGGAGTATGACACCAATCAGCCCAGTTTCCATATATCATTCTTCCTAGTCCTACCCTATGACGGGTAGGATGGAAGTATAGGTTTCCACTGGTTGTCTCTGGTCACAAGGAAGGGAAAAAATGTAAAAAGCTTACTAACCTTGTCTTCTACCACCACCTCCTTTTGGTTTCTTGATGCTTTGTGTGGGGATGCTCAGGTCCCCACTGGAAACAGCTGGCACAGGGCTGGGAAGGGGAACAGTGAAGGCCAGGAGGGACATGTTTGTCTGTTGCCCTGTCTGGTTAAGTCTCCTTCCTGCTAAGTGGGGTGGAGACTCAGCTCCTGATGACGTGGTGATCTGGGCAGTGAATGGAAGATAAACTTTTTGTTCACTATTCAGTAGGGGTAATCTGAACACTTGGTCTGCTTGAAAGGGTTGGAAAGGGGAAGGAGAGGTGAGGATGAGATGTAAAGACAACTATCAATGTTCTGCTCAGTCACAATGAAACTGCAGTGGGGAGGGAGGATAGTACACTTTTTTGTTTGTTTCTGTTGGTATTTATCTGGAGTAGAAAACATTGTGAAAAATGGTTTTTGAGCATTTTGCTATCTTATCCTTAGTCCTCTGGCTATGAGTAACAAGCTTTCTTATAAATTTTTTGGTTTATGCCTATTGGTAGTACAGGATCTAAGACTTCTGCAGTGCCTTGTTGGTCCATATGGAAATCCAGAGAACCCACTCTTCTGGCATTTCTCAGGTCCTTAGGTCTCTAACCAGCTGCTTCCCTCTCTCCACCTTGCATAGACTCCCCATGCTTGTTTGTTGTTTTATGTTCAAGGCTTTTTATTTATGTGACAAATAGGCCCTATGAGGAATGGGGCTCTTCTACATTGGCAGAACTGCAAACCCATCTGCTTCACCATATTTTTGTGAAATGAGATAACGCTTGTGACTTTTAACTGATGGGATATACAACTCAATGCCTGGCATATTATGAGGATATAGTAAGAGTTAACAATTGTGGGTCTTCTGAGGCCTTTGGTGAGAAACAAGTTCAGAAATAAGAAAGATAAGGAAAGAAATGGGAGACATGAGTGTAAGGAAAGCCAGGGTGCTAAGGGAGTGAGGTAAGAGGCCTCCATACCGTGGTACCGGATAGATAGACAGTGCAAGATTGATTTGGCGACTTAAAAAGTGCTTGGAGAACTGGACAACACTGGTCTCCTGGATGTTAGTGTTAAAATACCTCCCTGGCTTTCAACATTTCTCAACAGAGGAAATATATTGGTATAATTAATGGGGAGAAAATTATGATTAGTTTTTATTTTAATCTGAGGATGGATAACAATTATTATAATCATCTACACTTTGTCCATGGCCTTAACACAACTCACATTTAGAATAGCTATTATAATTTCACATGAAAATTCAAATTTAAAGTTATGTCAGCAATCAGCCAATAAATCGTAGAAGTAGAGGGGAAAAAAGCCTAAGATTTAAACATAAAATATGAGAGATTAGTGATTCAGACACATGACTAAATAATAGGTAAAATAAAGCAAAGCAAGAAAATGTAAACATAATTTCTTTATTCATATTTAATATTTTATTTGTAATTTTTATTAATTATCATGAATTTTTATTGAAGTTCATCAGAATCACAAAATCATCATCCTTCTTTTATAAACTTGATTAATGTAAACACATACATTTAAATGTAAATAGTAAAATTATTTTGTAAATTTATTCAATAAATGTCAGTGTGATGCTGTGGTTTTTTTTTTCTACAGTAGGAATTTTATTTTTCTTAAATGGTTATCCATTTTAATTATTATTACAATTTTTTTTCTTTTTTTCTTTTTGGTATGTGGGTAGCTCCCTGACTGGGAATCGAACCCAGGCCGCAGCGCTGACAGCACCAGCACCGAAGCCTTAAGCCACTACACCATCAAGGAACTCCCAGGAATTTTATTTTTCAATAACTAATCTAACATGTTATAAATTCACTGTCAATAGCAGGCTGAGAAAGCTTCATGCAATCTCAAAGAATTATTAAATTTTACTCCTTTTTTAGAAAGGACCACATCTACATGCTGCTGGGTAAATTGAGTTTCCTTTTCTTCTCTTTTCTTTCCAAGTGTTTTTTGACTTTCTGTCAAGCATTTTTATTTTGAAACAATTTTAAACTTACGCAAAAATTACAAGAAAGATACCAAAAATGTCTTTATGCCTTTCACACAGACTCAGTAATTCTGGACATTTGATTTATTATTCTCCTTTTTTTTTTTTAATTATTAGAGAGTAAGCAGCAATTATTGGAACTTTTTCCCATTAAGTACTTCAGTGCAACTTCCCAAATTATCACAAAACAAGAAATTTAATGTTGATACAATACAACTGTTTAAAGTACAGATTTTATTCATTTTGCCGATATTATTCAGGGTCAAACAGAAGTAATGCCCAGACTTGAGTTCTTATTTTATTACAAAATCATAAGCAGATTTGCTTTTGATTTTGTAATAAAAGATTTGATAGAGATTACCAGCTCATAAAAAAGGCATTACTTCTGCCAAATCCTGTATAATATGTGGTAATTTGTATTTCTCCTCCAGGATTCAATCCAGGGTAATAGTTCATATTTAGACTTAGCATCTTTTCTATTGATATAGATAGATAGATAGATAGATAGGTAGACAGATAGATAGATATTATTCACATACCATAACATTCACTCTTTTGAAGTATATGATTTTTTACAATGTTTAGGTTTTTAGTACAAGGAGAACCCCCCACACACAAAAAATAAAACAGAATTATTTTTCTCTTATGTGAGAAGGATGGTGTACTCAGAATTTGTTCCTCTGGGTCAAATGGTAAATTAAAGTTTTTATCTGAAAGTTTTGAGGCTGTGTCATGATTTGCAGAAGAAATGTCCTGAGTTGTGGCAAACAGATGACTGGTTCTTCCATCATAACACACCTGCCCACATTATGTTGAATGTTCAGAAGTTTTTGACCAAATGTGGCACGATTTCTGTGCCACACCTTCCTTATTCACCCCATCTGCCCTGGATCAACTTTTGTTTGTTTGTTTGTTTCTCCAGATAAAAAATGTCCTCAAAAAGAAATGTATTGCCATTATGGAAAACATGAAACAGAAAACACCAGAAGCACTAAAAGGCATCAAAATTGATGAGTTCAAAAACTGTTTTGATCAGTGGGAAAAGCGCCTTGATAGGTGTACTACATCAGAGAATACTTTGAAGGTGACTTAAGTTTAAATATATAAGAATAAATATGTAATTTTTTATAAATAAGTTCTGATTTTATTGGGTCTTCCCTTATATATTCACAAGGTTGTATAACCATCACCACTATCTAACACTCAGAATGTTATCATCACCCCTAAAAAGAAACCCCATATTCACCAGCAATTATTTCTTATCCTTCCCCCTCTCCCAGCCTCCAAAACTACTAGTCTGCTTTCAGTTTCTTCGATCTGCCTGTTCTGCACAATTCTTATAAATGAAATTATGCCATATGTGGCCTTTTGTGTCTGACTTCTTTTAATTAGCGTGTTTAAACATTGATCTATAATATATTGTAGCACATGTCAATATTTTATTTTTAATAGCTGAATAGTGTTCTGTTGTATGGATATACCATAAATTGTTTATTCATTCCTTAGTTGATAAACATTTAGGTTGTTTTCACTTTTGGCTATTATGAATAATGCTGCTATGAACGTTAATATAAACATTTATGTGTGAACATTTTCAATTCTCTTTGGTATATATTCTGAGGTGTAGAATTTCTGGGTGGTGTGATAACTTTATACTTAAGTTTTTGAGGAATTGCCAAATTGTTTTACAAAGGAGTTACACCATTTTACATTCTAATAAACAATATACCAGAATCCTAATTTCTGTACTTATTTGTCTATACTTGTTGTTACCTAACTTATTATTTATAGCCATCTTGATGGGTATTATACGGTATCTCATTGTGGTTCTGATTAGCATTTACCTAATGACTTGTGCTAGACGTGTTTGCATGGGTTTGTTAACAATGGTTAACACATTTATGTTCTTTGGAGAAATGTCTATTCAGGTTCTTTGCTCATTTTTAAATTGGATTGATTATTTCTTTGTTGTTGAATTGTAAGATTTTTTAATATTAATATATTCTGTATTCTACACTCATCAGATACATTAAATGCAAATATTTTTAATCTTTCTGTGAGTTGTTTTTTTCAATTCTAGATAGTGCTCTTTTATGCACAAAAGTTTTTAATATTGATGAATTCTAATTTGTCTCATTTTTCTTTGTATGCTGGTCTTTAGGAGTCATTTCCAAAAAACAATTACCTAATTCAAGGTCGTGAATATTTACACATATATTTCATTCCAAAAGTTTTGTAGTTTTAGCTCTTATAGGTGTTTGTTACCTTTGGAGTTAATTTTTATATACAGCATAGGGTAGGAGTTTAACTTCATTCTTTGCATGTGGATACCAGTAGTCCCAGCAAAATTTGTTGAAACAACTATTCTTTCTCTTATTGAACTGTCTTGACACCTTGTACAAATTGGTAGTTACAAAATAGTAATAGAGATGTTAAATAGAGTATAGGAAATATAGTTAATAATATTTTAATATCTATTTATTGTTGCCTTACAGCTGCTGACCTGTCTGTCTTGTCCACGCATTCCCCATGACATCCTAAGGCAGGAACTAAACATGGAGGCCGTGGGGGCATAGAATATCTAGGAGACAGAACTGATTCTTTCTTGGGAGTACTGTTCCTCCTTCACTTGTACACCTCACATTACCCTGTGTGGCCCCAGAGGATGACTGCTTAGTCAATGATGGGTAACATTCCTCAAAGGAGGAACAACCTAAGACAGTCATAGTCACATAGGGGCCATCAGGAGAGAGCTTGGGCTCTACAGAGGTCAGGCAAAGCCCCTCACCCTCTCTGAGGTTAATCTTCTACCCCCTGCCTGCCTTGTGTCCCACTCTGCTCCATTGATGACCTTATAGAATAATCTCGGTCATGTTTCCTTAGAGATGACTCTGATACTGAGTCAACCCCTGAGGTGGTTTCATACATTGAGTCCTTGGGTCTATGTATTTGCGTAAAGGCACAATACATGCTGGAATACAGTGGGGACTTTCGGGAACAGCCTTAAGCTATGAGAATCACAGACCTTGGAAAGAGGAAGGTTTCTACTTCCTCATACAAGCTTCATTTCCTCATTCTATCCAGCAATAAAAGCTATGCATTGGCCCAATTCCAGGTGCCCAGCCCTTGAGGCTGGGGCCCCTTGGCCCTGCTTGTAATATATTTTTGGCTACTGTGTTTCATCACCTTGCGCAGCCATTCTGGTTTTCCCACTGCCTGTGTTGTGCTGGACTTGGCAATTTATAATGCTGGGTAGGTACTAGACTTATTGGGGGATCACTGCATAAATTATATAAATGTATGACCATTATGCTGTACACCAAAAACTAATATAAAATACTATTGAGTGTCAACTATAATTGGAAAATATTAGTGTCCCATAAATATATGGTGTTATTTCTGAATACTTATTTCTATTCTATTAATCTGTTAGTCTATTCTTATTTCAAGAGCACACAGAATTTATTTTTGTAGCTTTGTGGTAAGTATTGAATTGAGGTATGAATCTCCTAATTAATTTTTTGTTCTTCATTATTATTTTGGCTATTCTGGGTTCCTTGTATTTACCAATAAATTTTAGGAGTAAGTAATCAATGTCTTCAAAAAGTTCAGCTGGTTTTAATAGAAATTGAGTTGTATCTGTACATCAACTTAGATAGGATTGCCATTTTATCAATATTAAGTCTTCCAATTAATGAATATGGTATATGAGGGCTGTCTGAAAAGTTTCCAGTCACGTAATATTAAAAATAGAGGCATTGAAGGCTGAATATTTTTCTGGACAGCCCTCATATATTTTCATTTATTTAGTACTTTTTTTCAATGATATCTTACAGTTTTTGTTGTATGTAATTTGTTATTTTAAACTTACATCTATTTGATTTATTCCTTTTGTTGCTATTGTAAATGAAATTGATATTTTTAAATTTTATTCCCAGATTTTTTATTGCTAATGTATAGAATTTCAGTTTATTTTTGTATATTGATCTTGTGTTCTGCAACCTTATTGAACTTATTAGCTTCAAATTTTTTTATAGATGTCTAAATACTTTTGAGAATTTTCTATACCTAAGATCATGTTACTCAAAAATAAAGATAGTTTTATTTCTTCCTTTATAACCTCAATATTTTTTTGTTGTTGTTGCTGCATGACTGCCTTCTCTAGGGCCTTTAGTAAAATATAAATAGAAGTGGTGAGACTGGCCACCCTAGTACTAATTTTTACTTTAGGGTGGAAAATTTTTATTCTTTCATCATCGAGTATGATGTTAGCTATGAGTTTTAGCAAGTGGTTTATTGCCATGTATTAATATAATTACATTTTCTCCTCTAATCTATTAATAACATATATTATAGTAATAAATTACCATTTTTGAGATACATACTTACAATAAACCCTATTTTGTCATCAAAATTTTTTGTCAATATACTATTGTTTTTGGTTTACCATATTTTATTTAATGTAGAGGTGAAAAAAAAATGAAAGGAATACAAGCACAGACATCTTTAACTGGACTACCTGGTTCCATCAATAGTAGTTGGGACAATTAGCAATAGTATTTAATCTCCTTGCGACTCAAGTTTTCCTCTATAAAATCTAAAACAATGACATCAAATTTATAGTAAGTTTTTAGGGAATAAATAAATTAATGTAGATAAAATGCTATGTCTCTACTATTATTATAATTCATTATTATTAATGCATTTTTTTCCAGGAGATAGCTGATCTAATGTTTATATATTTATCACTTTATTCTGTTTAATATCAACCTTATTCTATTTTTATAAGATTATTACCTATTCACCTTCACTTATTAAATAAATATTCCTACTTTTTTTTTCTATAAAAATGTGTATAATTTAGGAACATCCATGAAAGTTAACTCATGTTCATTGATAAAACATTTTTGAACTAATATTTTGTAGTGACTTTAATTGCTGACTTATTTTTTTGATCATTTTGGACATACTCAAGTTTAATGTTTTTGTGTGTAGTGCTTAATGATTTTGCATATTAATACAATTTTCATTTTCTTATTTTTTCTTGTATTGATTTGCAGTGGTTCATAATTCCTTATTTAATTATATTCATAATTACTTTTATTTTTTCAAACCCAATATGGTTTGGTACTTTATTCTTTTTCTTTAATAACTTCTAATAAATATTAACCTGTATCCATAACATTGATCTCTCTCTTTGTTTTGTGCTTCTATCCTAGCTTGTGCTAAATGACAGTTTATATTTATATTGTTTATATTTAAATTAAATATACAGGTGTTTTTACCTGTGTGTAATTTCTATGGAGCTGTAGCAGGAGTTATGTGTTAAAGTTTAAACCTAATGGTCCTTACTAACAACAAATCCATGTTATGTTGTTAAATGAAAAAAGTATTTAAGAATATTATGTACAGTGTAACACCATTTTTATACCATGAATGCATATTAGTGCACTTAATGTGAATAAAATGAATTCAGATTTTGGTATGCCAAAGCATTAGTAATTATTATCTCTCTCTATATATATATATGGCTGAATTATAAGTGATTTCATTTACCTTATCTGCAACTTTGCATTTCTCTGTAACAACCATGTATTATTGATTTTCATTTTAAGTGGGAAAAAATTCCTTTAAATTATTCTGGTGTTTTCCATAATAATTTATTTTAATTATAGCAATCATTTTCTCAAAATGCTTCAATGATTAGTTGCGGTATAAAGGTAGAGTTGAAATCCTTTATTCTAATATTCCAAGTCCTATCTCACTTATCTCAAAGCTGCATTTCCACTCTTATATACTAATTCTCACTCTCTGCTCATCAGTTTACCAAATGCTTTTACAAGCTATTCCTCTCTGATCTTTGTAGTGTTTTACAATCTGTTTCAGCTAGCCAACTGAAAGTAACTCTATGACTCTTTCTGCCCACGAAGTAGTACCTATTCTTTAAAATGCAATTACCCTTTCTTCATCTTCCATAAACCCTTCTGAAAAAAAACCACCTAAAGGGAGATTTTTTTTTCTTTGACTGTCTTAAAGACAATATTGCTTTACTAATTTTCTAATTAATCTTTTATTACTTTAGTATCCATTCTAGTCCTATTAAATACGGATTTCAGATACTCTGCTACGTTTGGGACCTGTCCACAGCTGCCCACTAAGGAGATGAGTTGGGGCTGATATCTAGCACATGCACGCTACCCAAGCTCTGTGCCCTGGTATGAAGTTGCATCTGCCCAGAGGACAGGAGGACTTTAAAAGAATAATATTTGTATCCATAGAAAAAGTCATGTTGCAATTATAGTCTACCCAGAGGGTGCATCCTTTTGTACTTACACAATGCTCTGATAAATAAAAATTTTGTAATTCCTTATAATTAACATTCTAAAGGGGTTAATCTGTTTTCTCAAATTAGGAGATGAATTACATTCTGTATTTTTTTTATATATATAGTTGCTCATCTAGCACAATGCCACATGAATGTTTTATAAACAAATATGCACCATTTAGAAATATCTTACCAGGAAATGAAATCTCTGGGGAATTCCTCAGACAGAGTCCTGCATTTCAAACAAATTCTAGCTACAGAGAGTTTGCCATTGAGTCTTCCAAACACCAGTGAGCACATGAGATAAGTTTGAAAGCATTAATAATCATTATAACCTTTACTCATAGCAGACCTAATATGTCCTATATTACTTTTCTAGTTAAAACATAAGCATTGCCAATTATTATGAGCGATAATAACAATGAATAATATTTAAAGACTTTTTTACAGGTTCCATGTACATTATTACTAGATAATAACAAGGATTCTTTTTATTTATGATTTGATTCCTATGTTGGCACCTAGAATAGTAGTCATCTAGTAAACATTTCTTAAATGGATAAAATAAATTTAGTATTAATTATTATTACATATACAAGTCAAACATCATTGACTTTTCCATACAGATGAACATCCTGTGATGGGAGCAGTAAAGATCAAAGCCACCAGGCCAGCAGGTGAAATGTTCTCACTATAGCATCTCTGCTAAAACAAGGAGTGAACAAAGCACATTTTCTACTGAGCATCGGTAATAAAGAGTATACTAAGCTATAAAAGTCACTTATGCATAGCCTCTTAAGTATAGATAATGGTATTTAAAATTAAATAACTTATTTTCCTCCAAATTAGAAACAATTTGCTGGTATAGGTTATGCTGTCTGCATTTATTTCAGCAACAGATATAAATTAATGTTTTTGGAGTTAGGGGGCTTGAGCCAATGGCATGATACACTGAATAATCACAATGATTTAAAATAGATTACTTCTTTTATCAGTGCATTATACACTGATAGACATTTTGAAATTATCTTTTTTTAGTATATTAATTATGTAGATATGTCATCAAAACTGTCACCTATGTTGATAATAGTTGTTAAAGAGCAGAGGTTTGGCATCTATTCATACAGGTGTAATGTGGGATCATGCCCCACGTTACAGGAGTTACCAGGACAGTGTGTGATACTTTGCCCCCAAATATCCAGTATGTTCTCATTTAAAAAATAAGCCAAGTTATTTTTTATCTCAATTTTTCTTTTTTAAAATTTGAACTGGAAATGTTAAAACATGCCAAGTATTAAATATTTCATGTGTAACACTTTCTTAGGACTTTATAATAAAAATGCTGAGGGCATGGTTTACATAATGAGGAGTAGTTTTCCATAATACCATATGTCTGCAAGTTAAAGTTTCCTAGTTTTGACCAATGTTGAAAAAAAATTATATCTGCATCAGGAATATGTCAGAAATTGTGCCAAGGAAGATCTGAGGTTAATGAAGACATGACCAGGTACCATGAAGCTAATTAGTGTGCTGAATCTTTCTACAGAAAAATATTTTTGGGCTTCATCCCTAAGTCCTAATTTCAGAGTGACCTCTAGTTGCCCTTTCCATGGTAGTATTAAAAAGATACCATATCAAGGTCCCTTGATGGATGTAAAATGAAAATACATTATTGCCATGCATAAATTGTTTGTTTATTTTTTTAACTGTTAAAGTTTTATGGTTCATTTTTACTACAGTTTTCTCAGAGACTTAATATGTTAATAAGCACTGTTAGTCTCCAAGATAAGAATCTAGTGGTCAGTCTTTCTTTAGCTTCTGTAGCTAAAAGTGGAACTTCCTGGAAACAGTGCCTCATGAATCACAGTTTGTGAAATATTAAGACACCTAAGATTAGCTATACCACTTCATTCATATTCTAAAAGATACTAATATAAGCATATAAATGGTCTTAAGTGCATATTTGGTCTCTAAGTGTGTGAAATCAAGC
Source organism: Lyroderma lyra (assembly GCA_004026885.1). Classification (NCBI taxonomy): domain Eukaryota; kingdom Metazoa; phylum Chordata; class Mammalia; order Chiroptera; family Megadermatidae; genus Lyroderma; species Lyroderma lyra. The sequence goes on from PVJL010005103.1 coordinate 20,814, forward strand.
TGATTGAGTTTGTAACCTGCCCTGCCACTGACTAGCTATGAACAGAGACAAAAAATGTAAACATTTTGCTTCTTGTTCTCATCATATGTAAAATAATAATAATGATAGAATCCATACAATTGGGTCTTTCCTGAAACAATTTGCCATTATAAATGTATTTGAAAGTCATAGGTGCACGCTTTTTTACCTACCAACTCATTACTTTTTCTTCTCAAATGAACTATGTCTAGTGCACACATCACCTTAGCACAGCTCCATTCCCTCTTCATCCTTTCCACTGTCTCTTCAGCTAAGCCTTTTTCATTGGACACACTTAAGTTGGTTTGATGTGTTTTGGTATTTTTTATGTATCTGGCTCCATAGAAGAGTCTGGAAAAATTTAGTAAATATTAGTTAATGCATAGATAATTTTTTTATGTGTATATGAAATATATATAATTCTCTTTATGTAAATATATATTACCTATATATAATACATAAATACTTCTGCAATCATGATCACAATAGTTTATTTGAAATTATTACATTTAAAAATTGTCCAAATTGTTAATTCATATTTTCATTATTATAACACATATACATCAAGTATTTTGTATCTTGAATTTTGTAAAATCCCTCTACCATGTCCATGAGGCTGAGAGATCCTTCAAAAGTTGGAGAAGTCTTTGTAAGCAAAGCCTTTGCATGGTTAACCTTCATTGACTGTTTTGAGGCTAAGTCTAAACAGATGTCTCCTTAGCATAGCATTTGCTGTCATTGGTTCCATAGGGAACTTGGGGAATAAATAAGGACTTATTGATGTCTAAGCCCATCTCTTGGAGGTCCACCATGCCACCACTTGAGCTCTGAAATTAGGTCCAGCCATCCTGTCTCTCATGGAGTGGGTGTCAAGGCAACTGAGGCAGAACAAATCAAATAAAAGGCAGAAAAACATGGAGCCAGGAATTTATCCTAATGAATCCAAATAGTTGATGTTGTCTGGTAGGTTTAATGTTGTGAAGCTTAAAAATATTTACTAAGGATTATTTTTCTACTTTTCTGCTTTTCTACTCATTCAATTTTTGGAGAAGTTTGTTTAAGTTCTCCCCACAAGCCAATTGTATGTCTTGGGTTGACCACATGAAGGTTGGTTACTTGGTTGCACTGCTTGTTTTGTGAGGCTGCATAGACATACAGATGGAACATATTTTTAGAAGGCAATAAAATACTTCATACTCATTAATCTCCTTAACACTCCTAGAATTTATAAGGAAATATCTGGCCATACATATAAACCAAGTATATTTAATTGAGTAAGAATGATATCTGTAAAAGGTTTAATTTGTCCAGGTGGCCAGGCATTTTTTTTTGTTTTTCATTCATGATGCTGAATCTAAACCTCAGGACTTCCCCAGTGGTCGCAAATCACTAAACAGTTTGCAGTAAACAAGGTATGGACATGGGAGAGACTATCATGTTTTCAAACTATGTGTTACTCAGTTATTTATTTTACAATTTTTATCAAACACTTTATATGGGCAAACATTATGTGAAGCACTGTAGACACAAACAAGCAAAAATCTCTGAATACATGAACTGTACATTTAATTGGAGAAAAAATAATACATTAGAAAATTACACACACATATACACATACACACGCCCCCTATAAACCACAACCCTTTCTGTCTGAAGGTGATAAATGCTGTAGATAAATATATGTAGGGAAGAAAAAAAACATATACACCTTTAGGAGAAGGTGATACAGTTTTAAATAGAGTGGCCAAAAAAAGTCATTGTGAGAATATATTCACTTTTATTTTCTTTAAAAAAAAATTTTGTTGGGGAGTTCCCTGCTGGATCCCTCATTTCTTTATCAGGCTTCACATTATCAATATGTTTGATTTGAAGTTAGGCTCTTTCTTCCATGTCTATCTTATTATTACTTCCTCTAGCTGTGGACCCAGTGATGAAAGCATCCATGAGTCTCTAGATTCCCAGGGACTTAAGTGACTTAAGGCTTCGGCACTGTCAACACTGCAGCCTGGGTTCGATTCCCAGCCAGGGAACTACCCACATTAAAATAAATAAATAAATAAAATAAAATTTAAAAAAATTTTGTTGGTGTTATTTTCTGTTTGTTTCTTTGTTTTCTTTTGTTTATTAAGATTTAAAAGATTTTAAGATGTATGTTTTTATTGGAAGGAAGGAACCCTGAGAGAAGTGCACAGGTGAGAATGTACCAGGTGTGTGAAGGAAAAGCAAGGAAATCAGTGGAGTAGAATAACTAAGTAGAGGGAAAACCAGGAATAAATAAGATTAATTATTAGTAGAAGGCCAGCGCTTATGGTCCTTGAAAGCTATTCCAGAGATCTTGGATTTGGCTTAGAGAACATATGCTAGAAGGCTTTAAGAAGAATAATGTGAGAACACTCATTTAAAAAAGATCATGTTGTACATTTCTTCTAATTAGATTAAGTAACTGCAAAAGACTGGCACACTAATCTCATTATAGCATAAAGATGCCTCATCAGAAACAAAAGACACAACATAAATGAGCTAAATTTCTGAAATAATCGTCTTGTCCCTGGGAATCTAGAGACTCATGGATGCTTTCATCACTGGGTCCACAGCTAGAGAAAGTGATAATAAGATAGACATGGAAGAAAGAGCCTAACTTCAAATCAAACATATTGATAATGTGAAGCCTGATAAAGAAATGAGGGATCCTAAGCAAGTGATCACAGAGTGAGTATACAACCATCGGCATTTTCTTGTTAATAGGCCATTTGTTACGGCAGCAACACAGCAAAGACTCAGGGGTAAGCAAATGAAATGGGTAGAAATCCTCCCAAAGCATTCAAGATGATCACTTAGTGCAAGACGGGCACTTGATGAAGGATAATTATGATTAATATATCAAAGAACCAAATGGAAAAAAAAAGGAAGGTGATATATATGATTAAATTATTAATTTCAGCAACTCAATAAAAATTACAAAAATGAAGCAATAGAAATTCTAAAATTAAAAAAATAAAAACCAAAATGAAGAAATTTATAAGACTTAATAGTAGACTGGATACAGGAAAAAATAATCAATCAGAAAACTCACATGCAAAGATAAAAATCACTTAAAAATAAACTAAGTGGGTCATATGAGACTGTAGAAGAATATTAAATGGCTTAATACACATATACCTGCAGTGCTGGTAGGAAATGGTAGAGGGATACAGGTAGAATTTTTTTTCCAATGGTGAAGAAAGTCAGCCCATCAATCCAAGAAGCACTACAAACTCCAAACAAGATAAATAAAATTAAAACCACACAGACACGTTACAGAAGAACTTCTGAAAATCTAAGATGAATAAATATTTAAAACTCATACAAGGGTTTGGACATATTACATTCAAGAGAACAAAATTAAAGATGTCTGACTTCTAATCAGAACAGTATAAGCCAAAAGGCAATGAAATGGAGTTTTAACTTAAGAAAATAATCAATTTAGTATTTTATAACCAATGAATATACCTTATAAAAGCCAAGAAAACTAATTTTCAGGCTAAATAAGTGATATAATTATAACAATGCAGAGAAAAGCATTTGATAACATTTGAAATCTACTTAAATAAATAAAAACCTATCCACCAATTAGGAATAGAGAGGGATTACCTCACTTTCCTGAAGAGTATAAAAATTCTAAAAATAGCATACACAAAGATTGAAAGTTTTCCCTCTAAGACTGGGGACAAGGCAAAGATACCTGCTTCCCTATTAATCAACACAGTACTGAAATTTCTAGCTACTGAATTAAGGGAATAAAAAATAAAAATGCATAGATTAGAAAGGAAGAGAGAAGACTGTCTTATTTAGAGACGACATGGATGTGTACACAGAAAATTTTAAAATATCTATAAAACAAAACTAAATAATTCTAGAGCCCTAAAAAATTTGCTTTTATGCCCTGTACCTCAAACACTTTGCTTAAACAATTTCCCCAGGACTCTCCCCATTCCCGTACAACTCCAACCACAGATCTTACCTACTGTTTTATATCTAAAGAAAAGTTCAGTTTCACTCTCCATTAAAATCATCTTTCTTAATTACTAACAAACTTTACTTCATTGCTTTCTCTGTGAAATCTAGTACTTACCATCTCCGACTTGTATATCACCTCTGGAACTGCCCTAGAGATCTCACAGCTCTCTAAGATTTTGTTTTCTAAGCTAGATTGTAACTTCTCAGAGATGGAAAAATGCATTTTCTATTTCTTCTATTCCTTTGTATTCATCCCAATTCCTAATATTTTATCAAATAGGAAATCAATTCTATAGTATTTCACTCACAAACTAGATCATATTTGACTCTGTGGTGGAATGTTGGGAGAACATGAAATTTTAAGCATTGAGTCTAATCAAATAGTTTCCCCAACTTGGATAATTTATCTTACCACAAAAACATTGTACTCTAAACTTCTATAGCTTATATTTGCTATATTTTTCACTTAATATTTAAATGGCAGTTGTAACAGTAACATAATCTGGTTAAAATATGTAAATATATATACATATTTATATACACATATTTCTTTCTTATGTCTAGCCACACACATTTGATTGAGTAGAAATACCTAGTGACTATTTGCTCAGTCTACAAAGGTGTTTAATTAGCTACAATGGTGTGGAATTCCTTCTAGGGAGAGAATATCCCAATGAATGTTTTGATTGTTTATAGATGAGATATTGTTCATTATTGATAGACAAGGGAAATTATACAATAGCTCCTTAGGTTTACACAATATGTAAGAGGCATTTATGAGTTACATATTTGCGTTTTGAGTTTGTAAGCAAGAATTTAAACAATGACATGCACAAAATATCTTAAAAAGGAAACAGTAAGATCCATATAAGGAAAATTGATAAAATAAACCTCATAAAAATTTAAAAAATATTTTTCTCTGCAAAAGATCCTATTAAATAGACAAAGGCAGGCTTATAAAGCAGTAGAAAATATTTGCATGCCACATATAAAGAAAAAAATGGTCCCTGGAATTAATAGAGAAATACGAACCCCCAACAATAAATGAAATAAAAAGAAGAAAGAACAAAACAAAACAAAACAAAAAGAAACAGAAACAATCCAATTAATAAATGAGTAAAATATATGAACAAACATTTCACTGAAGAGGATATACATCCTGTAAATAAATACATGAAAATACATGTCGCCATTAAAAAAATGCAAATTCAAATTGCAATGAGCTGTCACTACAAATCAATCAAAGTGGCTTTAAAAATAATGATAACAAAAAATGGCATAAATGAGGAGGAAATAAGCCACACATAAATTGTTTAGGTGCACCAAAATAAATTCTAAGTAGATCAAAGATTTGTATGAAAAAGATACTATATCTTGTATACACTTATTTGAAGAAAAATTCTAATCATTTTGTTCACTTGAGATTAGGATGCAAGAGAAGGAACCAAAGATATATAAAGCATAAACTATGAGACCTGATTATAATAAAATAAGATGACATTATATTATTGCTCTGCAAAAGACATCATAAAATTTGAACAGTTAAGCAACTCAGCTGTAACACTGGGCATATTACGTGAATAAGAAAATAGCAAATACATATTATTGATTTCACTAGAAGTTTTGGAAATAAAGTTATTAAACATTATTATTTGCTTTTCAGCTATTTTACATTGTATCTTGTGTATTTTCTGATTTTGCTATGTGGAAAGCCTACAGGCATCTGCTCAGCTCATTGGTTAATATGACAAATGGAAGTATGAGAAAGTTAGTGTCCGTGTTGTGGACCCTTGAGCAAGGGAAATAGCTGTTGGCAAATAAATAATTCCCTTTTCTGTTCACTGAGTAGACAATTCTCAGCTGTATTCTCTACAGATACCTTCTATATAGTCTCTTCTATCCAGCCATAGTTGCCATCAACTGACGATTGGCAACAATTCAACAACAGCACACTGCAATTTAAGGTGCAGTAAAGAAAGAAATTTTATTCAGTACAAACAGCTCAATTGATATGCAGCATAGCTGTGAAACAGCACACCTGAGACTGAGCCATAGGGCAAGGCCACCTGAATGGACAGCTCTGCTCCATGTCATTCTGCTCTGTTCTGTTCTGCTCCAATCCATTGGGTCTGCCCTGCCCTGCCCTGCCCTGCCCTGCCCTGCTCCTCTTCAAGAGTACATCTTCTCTGTTTTGGCTCTAGCCTGAGAGACACAGTCTTAAATATTTGGTGGAAAGAAAAAATTGGGAACTTACTTATATGGAGAGAAGCCCCCATCCCTGAACCCTGATTGGTCCATCTTCGTGCAAATAAGATTCCCAATTCTTGCAGTTTGGTTCAAAAAGTACCACCCTGACTGATCAGTATGGACACACACTGATTGGTTGGTGAAGATGCTAATGGGGATATAGCTTCACAGCTCCAATTGGATGGAAAAAGCCTCAGTCCTATTTGTTGAAATACTATTTGAAGAACTCCTTCAGAGGGACTGGCTCAGATGGCATGAACACAGTACAGGCAGAAAATTCAGTGCAAGTTTCTCTGTTAAGTGTAACTTGTATAAAAGTCTCCTGTTTACTAATGGCTGCTATGCTCTGTTTATAAATTTGAGTTCAGTTGGTCACCAGTAGCCCTTCTCAAAAGGTACATTTATTTTTGGGGTCAACATTGCCCAGAGTTGTAATCATCTGGATGACATATCATTGGATAAACTTACACAAAAACCTCTTTTTCAGTCTGTATTTTCAGAGAACTTAAGAGGACAGATGTCTGTAGTACAAAGCAACATATATTAATTTTATATCTACTAATGTATTTAATCAGCTATAAAACAATAGACCTTTGTTCCATATGTAATATTTTTTGAATGCCTAAAATAAGTACAGAATTGTGCTAGGTATAGATCTAATAATGAGCAAAACTAAAATAACAATGAAACTTTGCTTTGAGTTTACACTCTGGTGGAGAAAGTGCACATTTTACAAAGAATCACACAAAACTAATTAATTAGGTGTTGAAAGTATAAGGGGCTATAGACTGGTAAATTGAAAACAACAGATCTAGTCATAGAGATCAGAGAAGCTTTCTTTGAAGATGTGGTAATTAGAAAGAAACCTAAAAAAGAGTAAAGGTTATCTAGGCAATGAATATAGGGTTAGGGAAAGAAAAGGCGTTCCAGTGAGAACAAAAGGTGAAATGGTATGGAGGCTGAAGGGTTATAATACACGTATCATGAATAAATAGAAAACAAAACAATGTATCTGGAGCAAGATATCAGAAGGGAGCTTTGTGCCACAAAAGACTAGAGAGATGAATAGAAATATTGCCAAACAATGCTTGTAGGCCACGCTAATAACTTATTTTGCTGTGTGTTTATCTTAAGAGACATGAGTGGGGTGAAGCATATTTTTCTAACAAAGAGTTGACATTTTGGAGTTTTGTTTTCAAAAGACCACACTGATTACTATCAGTAATACTTGTGGAGAGCTTACGCTGTGCCAGACATTGTTCTAGCACTATGCATATATCACACATTGGATGTCATCAACAGCTCTGTAATGTGTGTATTGTCATTCCCACTATAAGCGTAAATGGATTAAAGAACAGAGAGATTATCTTGTCCAAGTGCGCACTATGCATATATGGCAGGCAGACCCAAGCTGTTTTTCTTTAGCACTCACACTACCAAACTTCCCTACTGTAAGAAAAGGAAGGAAGTATCATAATATATCTGGGTACCCAGTGAAAGGCTATTTCAACCATCAGGGGAAGCAAACTGTAAGCTTGGTCTATATGACCAAGGTGAGATAGATAGAAACAGATGGATGGATTATGGTTCTCAACTCAGAGCGATTTTGCTCTATATTTCCACCCCAGGACATTTGGCAATGGGTAGAGGTTTTTTTGTTTGTATTTGTTTGTTTGTTTGTTTTTTGTCAGACTTGAGAAAAGAATTAGTGAGTATAGTGAGTAGAGGCCAGGAATGCTGACAAGGCATAGGACAGCCCTCTCACCCCCCAGTAAAGATTTATTCAGTGCCATCTTTCAATGAAGATTGAAAAACCCTAGTTCAGAGACAAATTTTCAGGAGAAGATTTAGTAAAACTTATGGTAGATGAGTATGTGTTTAAGAGAGCAGGAGGTTTCAGGGATATTGTAGAACAGAAAAAGCCATGACACAACACTGTAAGGAATAGAGGGGAGTGCTGGGTTTAGGGGGTAACCTGTCAGACTAGTCATCCAAATAGAGTTGGCATGTAGTAACTAGGTTTTAGTTAATGCTGCAGCAGAAAGGACTATTTTACACTAGAGATGTATATTCGAATCACTTGAGTATAGATGAAATTTCAAATCATGAGCACAAATATAATCTCCCAAAATTATAACCGAGTAAGATTAAGAATGAGTTTTAATGGGGTCCAACATTTAACAAAATTTCATCAAAGCAAAAAAGTAGAGAAAGAGTGAAAGAGAGAAATCAGAGAAAAGGAAATAAAAAATAAAAAGAATATGATGTTCAAGAAGCCTAGGGAGGACAGATTAAAAAATGATGGAGTAGCGCTGAGGAGTTAAAAAGGTAAAAATGAAGAAAAAGAAGTTTCAGGGACATGGAGATCATTGAGCTCTAATGAAGAGCTAATTTAGTGAGAACCCTTTGAATTAGAGTCAGGTTTCTCTCTCTCTCTCTCTCTCTCTGTCTCTCTCTCATGCATACATAGACATCATTCCAAAAATAATTGTACTAAATACATTATTGAGTTATTGAGTACTACATTGCTTACCATGTTCTAAACTCTACATGCAGAATGATGAGTGTTCATACTAATACTATAAGACAAGTGTTATTAACCTTATTTACAGAAATAAAATGAAGGCTCAGAGATGTACGAGGTTTGACAATTAAGTTCGTAAACTTGCCCGTGAGCACTTAGGTTGGCAGCACTGTACAAAAAAAGTCAGTTAGGTTTCACAACCTTGTCTCACAGCTGTGTTCATGCTGACATGTGGTGGTGTCTTTCTGAGTGGCATTCGTTATTGTTGTTTTGTGTTTTTGTGTGCTGTCACAAAAATGTTGGAACTTGAATTAAAACAAAGAACAAACATTAAATTTCTTGTTAAACTTGGCAAGAGTGGAAGTGAAATCAGGAACATTTTAGTCCAAGTTTATTGGGATAATGCCATGAAGAAAATGGCATTGTACAAATGGATTAAATATTTTTTCTGAGGGGAGAGAAAGCATCACTAATGAAAAGATGTCAGGGCAGCCAGTAACAAGCAGAACCAATTAAAACATTGCAAAAATTCATTGAATTATACATCAAAGTTGTTGGCTGACTATGAGAAGCATAACAGACCAAGAAAACATCACTAGAGAAACAGAAAAATTTTAACTGAAAACTTTTTTATTTTTTATTATTTAATTTATTGGGGTGACATTAGTTAGTAAAAATTACATAAGTTCCAGGTGTACAATTTTACAGTGCATCATCTCTATGTTGCATTATATGTTTATCTAACTGAAAATCTTGGCGTGAGAAAGGAGTGTGCAAAAATGTTCTGAAGGAGCTCACTCACTGACGAGCAAAAGCAAAGGAAAGTTGAAGTTACCCAAGACCTTTTGGAAAGGCAAGGTGATGGTTTGGGCCATGTTAACACTAGTGATGAAACATGTGTATCATACCACATTGAAATAAAGCATCAAATTGCACAATGGAGTCAGCCAATTTTCCATGACCAAAAGTTCTATCAGTCTAAATCAAGAGTCAAAATGATGTTGCTAACTTTTTTTGATATTAGAGAAATTATTCATTATGAATTCATACCAACTAGACAAATAGTCAACCAAGTTTACTATTTGGAAGAGCTGAAAAGACTATGTGAAACGGTTAGATAAAAATGAGCTCAAATTTTCACCAGCAACTCATGGTTCTTGCATTACAATGTACCAGCTCACATGGCACTGTCTGTGAGGGTGTTTTTAGTCAATACACCAATAACTGTATTAGAATACCCTCCCTACTCACCTGAAATAGCTCCCAGTGACTTTTTTCTTCACCCTAAGATAGAGGAAATGTTGAAGGGAAGACATTTTGATGATATTCAGTACATCAAGGGTCATATGACAACAGCCCTGATGGCCCTTTCAAAAAAAGAGTTCCAAAATTGCTTTGAAGAGTAGACTACATGTTGGCATGGATGCATAGATTCCCAAGGGAAGTATTTCAAAGGTGATCATAATAATATTCAGCAATGAGGTATCCAGCACTTTTCTAGGATGTTTGTGAAATTAACTGTCCAACCTCATAATGTGATTTGACCAAGGCCACATAAAAAGGCATATTTTGGAGCCTGGTTTTCTAATTTAAGACATTCAAACCCCAGTGCTCACATTCTTTCTCTTGCACAGACCAATAAGGAAAAGCTCTAAACTTAACAGCGTCTGCTTCTATTGACTTAAATCTTATTTGTAAAATTTAGATTCATCTCACTCAGATACAAAACTTTTCTCTGATGTTTTCTCTCTTTTTGTAAGCAACATTGACCATGAGGCTATTAATCATTGCTGTAACAGATAAAGCTGACTTGTAAAAACCAATCTCCATTATTCATTTGGAACCACACTGTGGACTGAGATACTCCATCTCTGAAAGTAACAGATGGTCCATGTTCCTGGTAATAGTGCTTTACAAAGGCATTCCTATGTGCAATTCACAAATTCTGAATTTATTCTCATCAAATGTGATACTCACAATGTCATCATGTATAGCTGACCTTTAATTACTATGCAATGAAAAATATGGTGTATTTGTAAGTGATATTAGAAAATAACACAATAAGCTTCTTATAGACACATAATTAAATATAATGTTTTCTGATGTTTTATCTAACAATGAGAAAAAGCTCACCAAATGAATGAAATTTATTCTATAATTCTCCCACAACCATGTCTTTATCCAACTGTCCTGCTCTGGTCCAAGTTCTACCCTTTAGTTAGAAAGATATTTCTAAAATGCACACCTGAGTACTCTATTGCCCCGTTTAAAATCTTTAAATGACTTCCCATCACCTGCAGGGAAAGCTACTTGAAATGTCTTTAACTATTTTAAGATGACAAAGGTGATTACAAGATTATAAATAACTGAGCTGGGTGTAAACCCAAATAATCAGACTCCTATTTTAGCTTTTTATCATTAAGTTGTAATAATTTTCTAAAAGAGGGGTTGGTAAACTACATTGTGAGGGCCAAATCCAGCCTGGCACTTGTTTTTTGTATGACCTGCTAGCTAAAAAATTTTCCTACATTTTAAAATAATTAAAATAAGTAAAAAAAATTTCATAATATATGGAAATTACATGAAATTCAAGTATCAGTGTCCATTAGAAAAGTTTCATTGGAATATAAAACACCAGAGTTAATGTATTGCCTACGGCTGCTTTCATGCAACGTGAAGTTGGTAGTAACAACAGGGACTTCTTGGCCCACTAAACCTAAATAAAATATTTACTACTTGGCTCTTGATGGAAAAAAATTTGCCAAAATCTAAATTAAAGACTGTCATTAGGAAAGAGGAAAGCCTGAAGCTAGAGAATTAAGCATGCTCAAATTATAACAAGCCAAATTGATTCATAAAAAAATTTGGAATTATAATAAATCTGAGCTATACCCATTAAAATATATACATATTTAAAGTTTCACCTCTTGTCATTTGAATTGTGTAAAATATTATAAGTAGCTGTGTATCATAATTTTCTATACTATAGTTAAGCATGTCTTAAATATATATGTAACATCACATCACTTGGATGCATTTCGCTGTTTTTTTATATTTTGTCTTCAAAGCACAATTCTTTCTTTCTGAAAACTTCTCCTTTAGTATCTCATTAACACCGACTCTTTCTTCAAAATTCATTTTAGCCGTCAACTCTTCTAAAAAGGTGTTTTTGACCCTCTCTCTGTCCTGCTGTCAGATGTCCCTTTTCTGTGCTTTTATAGTTTATGCTTCTCTGTAAGATGAATATTTTCAAATCCTTTTGTCATGATTGATCTGTCTATCTGAGCTCTTGAAAGCCTAAGATTCTTTCTTATTTATCCTTTTATTCATTGTACCTAAGAAAATGCCTAACATATAATACTTACTAATATAAATTTATGAGATAATATTCAAGAAATGCCATATACACTGTTGACCCAGTTTGATCCTGATTTAACTCAGAGGTAAAGACTGGAGTTCTTCTTCAATAAAAGTCTGGAGGTGTTAGAAAATCTTAATGACCTGATCCCACCTTTAGAAAAACTAGGAGTCTATTGGGAGACTTACATAGATAATATTCATAAGTGATCTGAGCCTTGTGCAAATTAAATTAACTGTACACATGATAAGTAAAACAATTGTTAATCACAGTGAATGTTCTCTACTCATTCACTCTTCTATCTTGTGTATAGAGATATTTTTAAAAAATACAGTCACCAAAAGCTTACTGCATTGGGTGGAACAAATGCCAAGAAGAATGGAATATCATGGGCACCCAATATACATGTGGCAAATTGTTGTTTTTGCATAAATAGACTAATACATCATTAATATGGCCTATTACTCAGGTGTAGTAGAGTATCATGGAATTTCTGGCAGAGTTATGGCATCCTTCTGAAAGTCTATGAAGTTTTGTTATTTGAATAAAAATATAATAATGATTATTATTAACATTTTCTGACTGCCTCCTTAAAGCCAGACAACATTGTAAATGCTTTAGATGCATTTCTTTAATTTTTACAAACCCTAGGGGGAAGGTACGTCATATCTATTATATCCACACTGCAAATGTTTTCTCATGATTCATGGCATATGTACTGCATTTTCTCTATGAGTGTTTCTGGCTTCAGTCTCCAATACCAAGTGTTTACCTCATCTGTATATCTTATACCCAGACTCCTGAGAGGGATCTTTTGGTTCATTTAAACACGATCCTTTAGGCCTGCCTCTATTGGGCCAAGCCCTTCACACAGAGCCTTTCCATAAGCTCCTGCTTATCCTAAAGATTAGCTAGAGAAGTCCCTGTGGAAAACATCAGTGAATTTTTTTTCTTTTACCCATTCGTTTACTCACAATATATTTAGGTCCTGTATGGCAGGCAGTGGTAATTCAGAAAAACAAATAAACAAACAAAAAAGAAAAAATACACATGCTCCCTGAAATCCATGGTCTGCCTAAGCCCATGAGCAGTCAGTATGATGACAGGTGCTCTGACTGAAGCATCTTGAATCATGGATCAGAAGTCACAGGAGAAACAGTGTCTAGATCAGCCCCAAGGAGCCAGAAGCAACAAAATCTAAGTAGAGAAGCTACAGAGGAAATGAAATGTACTGGCAAGAGTGTTCTAAGCAGACAACAGCACAAGCAGAAGCTCAGAGGCATGAACCAGTGTGCACCATCTTGAGAAAGTTTCAGTAGTCCTATTGTCAAAGAGTAAGAATAGACGGCAATGAGTGGGAGTGGTGACAGATGGGACTAGGCTGATAGACAGATTTGGGTGTCACAGCAAGGAAGCTAACAAGTCAAGTGAGTGTGAAATGGGGATGAGCCAAGCATTGTGGTCCAGAGATTGTGGCACTATGTAGAAGAAATGCATCTTTTGTCATTTTGTATTCTGCCACCTAGTAAACAGGGCTATATAACTCACAGAAGGTAAGAATTCTAGCAGACTTGATACATAGTAAAATAGCATGACATTGGAGCAGTGAGACTATAGAAATCAAATTCGAAAGGTCATTATTGTAGAATTTGGTCAGCAGTTTAATTGAAAGAATACATTGTCTCACTGCAAGTTCTATTTTTAATCCTGTGTGTATGCATGTGTTGTGTGTGTGTGTGTGTGTTTGCAAACTTGCTTCTAGTTTTGTACAGTTTTATAGTTTTTTTTTTCTCATTTGGCCTATCATTATAAATTGAGGAGATATTTCAAATGTGGGAGGAAGATTAGTAGACTCGTGATAAAAGGAAAAATTGAAAGATATTCTATTTTATAAACATGTGTTTTCAAATGCTGAGTTGTTAAGCAGAGAGAATAATGTATTTTGGTTAATATAAGCAAAATGATCTCTTTGTCATAATTATTTACAATAATTTTAAATAAAAAAGAGCGATTTTATGAATGAATGAATAAATATCTCTTTTAAAATGCTCATATACTTCTATACTCATATTTATATTTCTGGTGTAGAATGTCCTGTGAACACCTGCAAATAATAATGGAGTGCACTTGGTGAGGTTTTTCAAACTCAACTTGTTGGAAGTTTAATTGAAATGGAGAGTTATTTAAGAGGACACTTTTTACTATGCAATTTAATTCTTATAATAAACTTCTAAGTTAGATTTTATACTGATTATATATAGAGAGTTCCTGAAAGAAGCTCAGGGAGTTAACTATCCTGACCAAAGTTAATGAATGTCTAACTCCAAAGGCCAGGGTTGTTTCTGTGTTACTAACATTCTGAAAAATTGGTTCCAGGCAGATTCCTTGCTTTTCACAGCCATAGTTTGAATGCAAATACCGTAGTATGAGAGCTGTTTGAGACAGAGAAAGAGGTTCTAGTTAATGTTAGAAATCAATCTTCAGCTATCAGAGTGTGCTTACATGTGTGTAAAAGAGTATTAGTTACCTGCATCCTGCGTACGGATTTTCAGTAACAGCATCATTGTGTGAGAATATAAAACTGAAGTCTGTTTAAGAGAAAGTTTATAAACCTGGACACTGTTTTAAGGTGAAACTCAAGTCATATTTTTCAAAGCTCCTAATCCATACAAGTATATAATTTTAAAGCCAGGAAAAACTTCAGAGATCATTGATTCTTAATCCCATTATTTTTTTCTGCTCATTAAACCAACAACCAGGGAAAAGAATGGTTGATGCTAGTCTATTTGAACAAAATATGTACTAACAATTTGTGAAGCTTTTTATGAATAGCATTTATCATGTCAAGATTGATATTAATATCTTTATAAAAGAGTCAAGGACCCTGAATCTAGGAAACTTGGGTGACTTTCATAGGGTTACAAATCTAGTGCAGTGATAAGACTAGTATTTCAAGTATTGGTTCTAATTTTTGCATCAATTCAATGTTCATTCTGCCTCTCATGTTGCTAATCTCTAATTCAAATAGAATGAAGACTAGAAGTTGAATTGAATTATGGTGCAATGTGTGGTATGAGCTTCATTCAAAAGATGACAGTAATCAAAGGAATGCTAGTGTCACCACGCGACAGGCAGGACAGTCAAAGAAAATGGCAGAAGCACGTTTGTCATTCAAGGTGCAATGACCATTTTGAAGTGGTATTTATAACTTGAGAATGTTGTGAAAGTACAATGGCAATGGAGGCATGAGTATGCAATAGAACCTCCAACATGCCTACCAATTGCAAGCATTCATGATTAGTTTGAGACACATGACACTGTGTGTGATGTGCACAAGGGCATGCACAGTGATACAAAGTGTCACAAAATAAAGCTACAGCACATTTACTCAGTTCATTGTTTCCTTTGCTGGGCAGAAGCTATTTAGCTTACTGCTATCCCATTTGTCTATTGTCACTTCTTATGTTGTCTGTGCTTCTGGCATCATATTCATAAAATTATTGCCCAGATCAATGTCAAGAAGCATTTTGCCTATATTTTCTTCTATAAATTCTACAGTTTTAGGTCCTACTTTTATTTATTTAATTTATTTTGATTTGATTTTTGTACATGGTGTGAAGTAAGGGTTCAATTTTATTTTTCTGCATACGAATTTTCAGTTTTCTTTGTACCTTTTATTGAAAAGACTGTCTCTTTCTGTTGTGTCCTTGGTAACTTTTGAAGATCAATTGACTGAAAATATGTGCATTTATGCCTGGGTTGTCTCTTTGTCCTATTGGTCTATATGTCTTTTACTGTGTCAATACCATGCTGTTTTAATTACTATAGTTTTGTAGTGTATTTTGAAATCAGGTACCATGATGCCTTCAACTTAGTTTATTTTCCTTAAATTCCTTTGGGTATTCAGGGTCTTTTTTGGTTTCATATCAATTTTATGCTTTTTTTGCTGTTTATATAAAAATAGCATTGGGAATAATAAACAATAAATCTGTAAATTGCTTTGGGTAACATGGACACTTTAACAATATTAATTCCTCCCATTCATAAAGATGAGATTGAGATATCTTTCCATTATTTGTTTCATCTTCAACTCATTCCATTAATGTTATAGTTTTCAACATACAGATTTTTTATATCCTTGGCTGTTCATTCCCACATACTTTACTGCTTTTTGATGTTATTGTAAATGAGATTTTTCTAAAATTTTTAAAGCTACTTTGTTATTAGTATATAAAAATGCAATTGATTTTTGCATATTGACTTTGTATACTGCAACTCTACTAAAATTATATATTAGTGCTAATATATAAACACTAATGTATAAACACTAATATATTAGTGTTTGTTTTTGCTTTTTGTTTTGTTTTGTTTTGTAGAGGTGAAACCAAGAAGCAGTTTATTAAAAGAAAAATAAGGTGAAACAAAGAAATAGTTTATTAAAAGGGAAAGTACACTCCAAAGAGGTAGGAATGAGCCAGAGCAGGAGTGGCTCCAGGGCCTTGAGTGTCAAAGGGAAAATATACTCTTAAGAGGTAAGAGGTTGCTCAAGCAGGAAAATGGCTCAAGAGCCCCAATTAATGAGGTTTTAATAGTTTCATTTTCTTTAGTTATAAAGGGTTACTTTTGTTGTTGTTGTTGTTTTTATGAAGTCTTTATGATTTCTTTTTGTATAAGATCATTTTATCTACAAATGGGGACAATTTCACTTTTTCATTTCCAACCTGTGTGCCTTTTACTTATTTATATTTTTTGCCTAATTACTCTGGCTAGGACTTCCAGTATTTGGTTAACTAGAAGTGGGGAAAGTGGGCATCCTAGTCTTGATCCAGATCTTGTAGTAAAAGTTTGCATCTCTTCATGTTTTACTATGATATTAGCTGTGGGCTTGTCATATGTAACTTCTGTTATGTTATAGTACATATTTTCCCTACTTAATTTTTTAATTTTTTTATATTATAAGAAAGTGTTGAATTTTGTAAATTTATTTCTGCATCTGTTGAAATTATCACATTATTTCTATCACTCATTCTGTTAATGCAGTGTATTATATTTATTAATTTGCGTATGTTAAACCATCTTTGCATTCCAGGGATAAATTTTACTTGATCACAGTGTATAATCTCTTTAATATTATAAAATCTGTTTTCTAGGACAGTAGACTCTCTGTTAAGTGAAACTCGAGCAATTGGTATAAAAATTTAAAAAGTAATACTTTAAATAAAAATTAAAATAAAATCAATTTCTAGTGGAAATGTAAATTTAAACTTGGCATGCCTTGTCACACTGTAAGCCCATACCTTGTGCACTACAGGTTGGTCTCCCACTCTCACCAATTCACCCTGTGTAGTAAACATATTGGTTGGTTGAGATTTATTATTATTCAAACTTTGTGCTCTCACCCAACCCCAAGTATGCTGAAACAGGTCCCAAGTAAGTGTAAATGCTTACCCTCAAGCAGAAGATGAAATTATGCAAAAGGCTTGAGAAAGGTAAGAGTCATGCAGTGCTCATGGAGAAATTTAATGTCAGTTTGTCAATAATCTATGACAGTAAGACTCACTCTCAGAGGATAAAAAGGTTTTATGTTAAGTTGGAGAGTGACAGAAGCATCAAACTCTTTATATACTTAAGATTGAGGTGCTTGACCAGGCCCTTCACTGAGAGATTTTCACTGAAAAATCTGAAGGTAGTGATATTTCTTGACCCATGTCACATGAGAGTGAGAAAATTCCATGATAAAATGAACATTGAAGGTCAGTGTTCATTTTCAAGTGGCTGGATTACCCAATTCAAGGGTTGTCATGGTATCCATAAACTTATCTTTCAGGTAAGCAGAAGTCAGCTGATTTGGAGGCTTCAGCTTTTATTTTGTGACATGGTTTGTGAATTGGTTGTTGAAAATGGTTTGACCCTAGAGCTGATTTATAATGCAGATGAGACGGGATTATTGTGAAAGTTTCTGCTTAATTCTGCTTTTGCTGGTGGTAATGAGAATCTACTAATGACAAATTAAATTTATCTCATAATGAACTTGAGGACTCTCTTGCTGTGGATGAAGCTATTCCAGTAACATATGCACTTAATACAGGAGATCTCATAGAAGCTGTTTTGAATCATAAAAAAATGAATGTTGCAGAGGAGGAAAGGAGAGATGACCATGGAAAGTATTCTGGCAAAGAGCTACTGCAGCATTGGAAATTGTAATAATAATAGCTTTTTCAGAACAACAACGCTTCTTTACTTCTCAGCATGTTATGCAGCTACACATTATGCAAAACTTGACTTTGCATGAGAAGCATAGAGACTAAAAACAAGTTGATATTCATTTATTTTTCAAGAAAGTTGAATGGAAGTTTGCAAGTATAGCATCATCTACTTATGTAGATCCAAAACCATCTACATCCACTTCTTCTGATCCTGTCCTAGCTTCATCATCAGATCCTGATGATCCTAATGTGATGTCTACCCAGTAAGCTCTTTATCCCCACTGCAACAACTAGAAGTGTGCATGTGTGTTTTTCCTAAGTTACTTGAAGTTAAAAAGATTATGTTACTAAAGTTTATTAAGTTGAAAATTTTATTGACTGCCATTCCACTAAAATTGCACATTGCACTCACAAAGCTATTTTTACAATAAAGCTGTGTTATATTAAGTAAAGTTTGTCTTTATTTGTCTTAATATTCTTTCATTTTCCATATTTCCATGTTCATATCAAGGCAATGTAGAGTTTATGATATAGTATGGGGTATAGTATTAGTTAGGCCTATTTTAAATACTAACTCTCATGTAATCAGAAACTACATTTATCCAGCATCTACTAATCTCTGTGGGTGCTGGTTAACTAAGTCTACTGTATTTTTTAGAGAATTTTTGTATCTGTATTTATCAGGAATATTGACATGTAGTCTTATTTCTCATTGTGTCCTTTTCTGGCTTCATTATGAAGTCAATTCTGGTCTCATAAAACATGCTCTTAATTTTTGAAATGATATGAGAAAGATTGATATGAATTGTTTTTTTTTTAAATTTTTTGGCATAATACACCAGTGAATTTATCCTGTCCTAGACTTTTGTTTGTTGGGAGGTCCTGGATTATAGATTCAACTTTCTTACTAGGAATCAGTCTGTTCTGATTTTTCTGTTTCTTTCTGATTTGGTTTTGGTAGGTTGTATATTTCTAGAAATTTATCCATTTCTTTTAGATTTTCCAATTCATTAACATATCACTATTCATAGTATCTTCTTATCATTCTTTGTATTATTGTGGTGCCAGCTGTAATGCCACTTATTACACTTGTAAATTTATTATTTGAGTATTCTCCCTTTTTTCTTAATCTGGCTAAATATTTAATTTTAAAAATCAGAAAACTCACAAATATGTGCAAGTTAAATGACAGACTTTTTGAAAATTTTATATGTGTTGTGTGTGTATGTGTGTGTGTATAACCTTGAGATAAATGAAAATGGGAATGCAACATACCACGATTAATGAGATGCAACAGAAGCTATTCTAAGAGGGGAGTATATAGTTGTATATACCTATATTTTTAAAAAAAGAAAGATTTCAAATAAACAATCAAACTTAACTTTATATCTCTAGAAACTAAAGAGGACAATCCATGCCTAAATTTAGTCTAAGTAAGGAAATCACAAAGATAGAACAGCAATAAATGAAATAGAACCTAGAAAAAAAGTGAAAAACTATTTAGAAGTTAAGTTAGAAATAAACATATAAAGGTGAGGAAAGAAATCAAGGGAGAATAAAACCTCCACTGATACATTAGAGACAGGTCTGAGATAAAATATCCTGGGTTCAAATTTTTACCCCTTTTAAGCTCTGTAATCTTGAGAAGTTTACTTTACCTCTGAAAGCACAATCTCTTTATATGGTGGTGATAATATTCAAAGTTAACCACCTGGGGGTTATGGGTGTATTGCATGAAATAAAGCAAATGAGGCACATAACCTAGTCCCTGGCAGAAGATACACTTTGCTCTCCAGATAGCTTTCATTACCATTAATTGTATTATTATTGAGGCCATAGGGGTAAGGTACCATATCTCTGAATAATTATTTACTTGAAATGACTAATTAAAAATATTTTATAAAAAACAAATGTAATTATGTTCCAGTGTTACACTTATTATTCACATAAAACTTAGCATAAAATAAATTCATTACTCTAAACTTAATGCTATTTGCAGTCCATATTGTACTCTGTCTTTAGATTGTGGTGATATTATTATTATCTTCTCATTAAAGTTATTACAGTGGTAATATTTGAGAAGCTCTAGATAAAAAATAAAAAGTAACTTGAGTAAACATATATTAGTGTAGAATAGGTGCTCAATAAAAAATAAGTATTATGTTCTAGGATCTTTATATTTGTTATCATCTTTAACTCTCACAAGTAACAGTTATTTGAAAGGTCAGTATTTTATATGTATATATGAAAAAAAGGAGGCTCACAGGCAGGGCAGTCTAGTTCATAAATAGGTTAGAGACCTATGCTTGCCTGATGCCAAAACCTTTGCTTTATATTTCACATCATCTCTTTACTGGAACAGCATGGCCAGCGTCAGCACTGTCAGGGAAGTGATCCTATCTAATTATAGAGAAAGGGTTTCAAGGTACAGCTCTAAATTTATTTTGCCCCATAATGAGCTAGAGCAATTAAACCTGGTCCTTTTCCTAAAATGAACCTCATTAACCACCAAAATAAACTCATAAACTGAAAAACAATCATTACAGCCCTTGACAACAAGCAAATTACAAAAATGATAATGACCCTAGCTAGGATCCTAATTGCTTCTGAGTCTATTGCAGAACTACTTTGAGAGCTTCGCCACTGAAAGAAGAGCACGGGGATACTTCTCTGCAAAAGGACATTTCCTACCAGGGCTGGAGGTAACGTCAGTGAGTCTCAGTTTGATGATGGTGTTAATTTCAAGCTCTGTTAAATACATAAAGCAGTAAGTGCATAATATCTTCTTCAGAACAAAATCACACCTCCATTAATGGCTTCACTAACAGTGAATAAATTACCCTTGGACATGCAGTTTGCATTGATCAAGCAAAACGAAGATGGTACAGGAAAAGAAGACTCATCTGCCTCCTACTATTTCCCTAGGCCTCCTTGCTTTTCTATCCATTTCTTGTTTTTCTTTTCTGTAGCTCTGCCTTGCTCTCCTCACCTTCCTCTTCAGTTAAATACTAATTACTTCATTTATAACATTACTCATGCACTCCCTCTAAGGCCAATTCATCTGTAGTCCAGCAGCTGAACTTTTCTGTGCCTCTCAATCACGTGGACAGTTTACTAAAGAAAAGATTGCTCAACCGCATTAGAGTTTCTGTTTCTTGGAATCAGAATTTGCATTCGTAACAAGTTTCTAAGTGATGCTGCTGGGCGAGGGCACACTTTGAAAATTACTGCTTCAGCCAGCAAGACCCTGGCTCAGGAGGGCTTTTTGGCTTTTGCCTCAGTACCCGGCTGTTTACTGTGGGTAACCTCTAATCTTTTGGCTCCGTATGTAGCTATTTCCTACAGATTACCAATTCTAATTGAAATTGTTGTACAATCTAAAACCCTCCCAACCTCATCTTTATTAACTCCTTGCCTAACCCTTATCACTTATTCCCAGAGCATACAGAAGTTGATTACATATACAACACTTGTCTTCCCCTTACATTCATACCAGATATTTATAGTGCCTACTGGGAAATAGCATGGAAAGTCTCAGACAAGCAGCAGGAACTGACCTCAGACAGGTCTGGGTGTGAATATCAGACCTGATACTTGCTTTTTACATATTCTCTAATCTTACTGGGTCTTCTTCATTACCTTAAAAGTCTATCAAAAAATAATCAGCTTGTAGAGTTGTAAAAATTACATAAATTAACATTCAGATTCTCAAATTTAGGGGCACATACAGAATCTCCTGAGAATTTGCTGAAATACAGATTTCCAGGCCCTATCCCCAGAGGTTTTGAGACTAGATGCGGGGTGTAACCCAATAATTTATGCATATACTAAGTACTTAGGCAATGCTGAAATGATCCTGCCATAGACCACATTTTGAGAACCACTGAACTAATAAAAACAAAGGGCCTACCACAGGGGCCAGCCATCCATAGTGAATCAAAATCTCATTTCTTGCTCTTCCTTTCTATTTTGATAAATTCATATTATTTTTTATTATTTGAATAGACCCACAGAAAAATCCTTGTACTAAGGTCTGCCTAGCCTGATTTCTCTAAATTTGACATTCCTATGTACCAGTTCAAAAGTCTATTTTATTCTTAGTCTTCACCCTCATGACCAATCTGGTTCTGTCACAGTGCATTTCCTTAGTAATACGCCCTATTGACCCAGATTTCAAGCTCTTAATATTTTTCATGTTTCTCTACATTTTCAAGCACATGAGTCCTATCCTCACTAACTTTCTCATATAATTATTCACACTTCGGCAGCAGTGGAGGTAAGTGTGAGACTGGATTATTTTCTGCTCTAGGTAAAAGCAGTAGGTCTTCTGAACTCTCATTGTTGGAGAGGCTTTGAATGCAACATTCTGTTAAAACACGCAGACTGTCTCAATGCAGACAGCTGTGTCTTCCCCAAACACTCAACTTCTGCAAAGCAACAGCAAGATAAAGGAGCATCAAGTGTATTCAGAAATTTGTCTGCTGGCAAAAACCTCCTTGCTTCTTATTCTGGAAAGAAGCGCTTGAGCCTCTCCTCTTCTTTTCATGTCTCTGTGCCCACCTCCTTTCCCCAAACTCACACGCCTGTGTCCTCGTACACACTCCTCCTTCCCATTGTGCTCAGCTGAACAGATGCAAAGGTGAACATCAGACTGTACTTTAAAAGATAAAAACCAGCATACTCTATTATACCTTGTTCTTGTACAACATGTTTCATCTAGGGATTTCTAAATATTACATAAATGCTTTACAAAACTTGCTATTGTTCTTAATTCCCAAAGGATAAATTGAATGCAAGCCACTCTTTTCATGATATTGCATCTCATCAACTCCAATGTATTGTACACTAATTTAAAGACTTAATGTGCTTTCTGGAACTGCTCCTGTTTCTCTAAAATGCATTAATTGTTTAAAAGACATTGTAGGTAGGGGAGTTCCCTGGTGGTGTGGTGACTTAAGGCTTCGGCGCTGGCGCTGTCAGTGCTGTGGCCTGGGTTCAATTCCCAGCCAGGGAGCTACCCACATACCAAAAAGAAAAAAAAAAGACATAGGTAAATGTGAAAATGTAATTCTTCTTTAAGAGTTAGCTCTCAGAATGAATTTTTAAAAATTAGGACCAACTACATATAATAAATGATATATGACAGATCAAGTGATTACTTTAAAAATCAATTCTAAAATAGCATACCATAACAGAGTCAGAAGACCTAAATACACACACATACTGGACACTTCAGAGAATAAACAATGACTTCAAAATATTATTCTTGTGTAGTGTTTCAAAGACTATTAGATATTTGATGTTGAAAATCAAGTTTCCCTACCTTCTGAAGAATGATGAAATGTTGCAGAATGAATTTGGAATCCCCCAGTGCCTCAAAAGGTTTACCAGGCCTCCGTTTTGTTAAATATTTCTTCTTAATCTTTTTATTTTGCTTTTTCATTAATATAAAGTAAATCAGATTTTACTTTCAATGATTCTGTTGTAATTAGTTAGAAGTTAATCAATCCAAAGAACTTATTTTGCATTTATTAAGATGCAGTCATGCAAAACAAATTCTGTAGTCAGAGAGACACATATGGTCCATTTTTAGAAACAGTTATCTATCATTGAAAGTACACTGAAATTTATTTTGTATCTTATTTGGGGCATGATAGTGCATGTATTATTCTATTGGTACTTAATAAAAATGCTGTGTAGCAAATATTAACAACTCAGTCTTTCAAGCTGGGTTAGAAGCTTAGGGAGTATATGTAAATTGATTGAATTTGTAATCTAGATAGAGAACCTGGATTGGAATCTAAACCTGACCAGATCAAAAATCTGTACTATCAATTCTTGGTAATTATTGGTTCTACCATAGATTATGAAAGAGAAGTCATCAAATTTGGCTGTTATTTTTCTATAAATACATTAGGATTTATAGATGTAAATCATTTGAATCAAGCAATTGGATTTTGAGTTTGGTATTTTCTCAGTTTGAACTGTAACTGGTTGAAGATTTGGTAAGTTAAAAAGATTGAATCATACTTTAAAAAATAAAAACATGTTTAGATCTGGTTTTAAGTATCATTTAGTCATGTCTGTAGGTTTGCACAAGGGAATATTTCAGGTGCTCAAGGGCTGTGCTGGTATTTCGCGGGAAGAGAAAAGATAATAGAACATGAGAAGTTCTCCCCAAAGAAATTATCCTATATTGTGTCATTTCCAGATACCTTGATGGACATTAATTGAGGGAGAAAAACCTGTTTAAAATTTTAGAGCCTGTGATCTATCTGCATTTTATATTATCAAAGAAATTGGAATTTTTATAGTTATAATATTACAGTTTTTCAGGAATTCAACTAACCTGTAAATTGAAACAAAGGGTTTTTTTTGTTTGTTTGTTTTTTGTTTTGTTAAAAACACTACCAAGAATTTTCCAGTCTTAGAAAAGTATATCATGATGAACAATGCTTTAATGTCTGAATTGTTAATAAAATATGCTTGTTTTAGGCAACTTCTATAGCTGTTGCTTTCATAATGTTTCTATGTATAGATTTGGGCATTTATTTCTTTATGTCCTTTTCAATAGACCTTCTTGGTAATTTGTATATCAAATAACGTATCATTTCATTATAATTTATTTTACTTTTGATTCTTCTTTATATAGCTTTACAGCAATATATTTTTCAAAATGTTGTGTGGCTACGTTACATTACCTATAAATACAATTAAAAGTAGGAAAGGGGCATTAGGAAACATTCGTTATAGAATGGTGCATTGGTCATTATAGGGTTGGGAGCCACTGGGCTACGCTCTCAACTGCCTCCATGAGTTCTTTGAAATTTATCTTATTGTTATCTTCCAAACTAAAATAAGTTAAATGCAGACTTTTATCTTCCCCTTGACTGGTGTAGTCCTTTTTGGCTTTACTATAAATGGAAAGCGTATGTTTGTGGTACGTCTAAAGCTGTAACTCACATAATTCAGTTAAAGTGTATTCAGACAGTTAGAATAAAACTATCTAGAATTAAAATACCTATTAAAAATCCAGGTTGTGCCTGTTAATCTGACAAAGATTCAATATATAGATAAAGCACAGTCTTGGTAAGAATGGAAACTATAAAAACCTTCTTTCAGTATTGCAGGGAGTTTGAGCTGAACAGATGCTGACTTCTGGTCACATTAAATATATGCATAGATTTTGACTTAATAATTCTTTTTCATTGTATGTATAGCAATTGTATCCACATATGTATACATATCTCAAATAAATTCTCACACAGGTCTATAAAGAAATACATATAAATATGTTTATTCCTATATTCTGCATAGTGGCTGAGAACTAGGAGCAACTTGTGTGTCCAACACAATAAGAGTGACAGGTAAACATGCAGAGTTTTACACAAGAGACAAATATTTTAGCCATAGGAAAGTAAAAGCCCCAATTATAAAAGACACCCTAGTATGTAATTTAGAAAGCAGAGTCAAATAAATTTGATTTACACAAGTACACTTGAATCCAAAAATTGGTTGTTCTGATGAAGTCTACTTGTGAAATTATAAAATTGGAAATTATAAAATTGGAAGCTGTAACTGAAATTTGGGGACTCAAGTGGATGTTGACTGGAAGTCAGTGCTTGTGCAGTTTGTTTGTCTCTTTGGACACCATCTCTCTTTTTCTTGTTCCTTCTTAATTCTTCATGATGTGGGCCAAACAAAATGGCCATCTCCCCACTTTGTTAAAGACTTATTTTTCTGGTTCTTTAGCTTTGATTGACCCTTTTCCTAGTCCAAAGTCTTAATTGCTTTCTTGATCAATTTTCTCTGGCTCCTCACCCCGAGCAACAGACTTTCCATCCTGAAACCACCCAGTGACAAGGGCTTTAAAACCTATCTCTCAGATCAATGCCTTTAAACTACTAATTAAATTAATTTCTCCTAGGGACCATCAGGGTACTAGTGGTGCCCCAACAAGACTCCCAGCCCATCTCGACCAAAGGAGTCAACATGGCGGATCTCAAGACCCCTTCCCCTTATGGATCAGACAGGATGAGAGCTCCTTGGATCCCCAATAGGTAGGGACAATGACCATCCTCAGCAGGAAGCAGATACAGAAGAGGAGACCTCCAGCCCCTCAGCTTCCCATGGAGATTTGTGGGGATCACGTCTCTTAAAGAGTATGTGAGGGAAGCAGATAGAATAGAGGAAATCTCAGGACCCCTCCCATGAGACTCGCCCTGCTAGAATAGTCACCGCCTTGATGCCACACTTTCACTCGTAATCCCTGCCCCAGGCTGGGCAGCCACAGGAGGAAGTTCCAGGCAAATGCAAGGAAGTTAGAGGGCACAAGAAGCCCACCAGTTTGAGCCAGTTCCTAAGGTTTGTGCAGTGCGAGTTAAAATGACTTTCATCTTACCTGAGCCTCATTATACCATCATTGTAGTAACATACATATGCCTGGAAGTTCATTAATATCATTAAAACAGACTGAACTCTGGGAAAAAGCATGCGCAGTCAGAAGGCATTATATAATAAGCCCCTTGTCAATCAGACTTGTCAATCAAGAGACCCTCACACCCAGAGGTGTAACCTCTGATGACATGAAAAATATAAACTACCCCCAACCTTGTTAATTGGGGCTCTTGAGCCACTCTCCTTGCTCAAGCCTGCTCCTACTTCTGTGGAGTGTATTTTCTCTCCAATAAACTTTCTCTTTGTTTCTCTTCTATACTTTTGTGTGTGTCTCATTCAATTCTTTGCTCAAGCTACTGGAACCTGGACATCGTGTCGATGAGGACACCTCATTTTCCGGTAACACTTATACCTCAATGGAGCATTTAGCACCAAGCATGATAACATGCATGTTGATGAAAATAGCTTATAAAATGTCTAAATCTTGAGATTTTCTGTGTATCCCATTTTTCTAAGTAAAAAGGACAATTTCATTTAACCATGTACTCTACCAAACCTAGCATAAACTTACACTGAGTACTTAATAGAGATCTGAAATGAATCAAAACTAATAGATGTCCAGGATTGTTTTCTACTTTGTATTGTGTTCTGCATTCAAGAAAAGTTCCTACCTGTTGTAGATTAAAAGAACATTTGAAGTATACATCTTAAAAAGAAGCAAAAGAAAATACAACAGTTATTTACAGTGTGTCCTAAGATATTCTCTTAACAATTTCTCCCTATCATTTTATGTGGTTCTTCATTTCCCCTCATAAAACCTCTGAGTCATCCTGGCTTGGGATAGCTTTGATTTACACATTTTTCTCCTGAGCAGTTTGAGAACCAGGTGCTCACTGAAGGGAGTGACACAGGTGGGCAAAGCAGGATGCCCTCTGTGACATGGTAGAAAATTAAGATGAAATAAAATCTGAGTTAAGACAATAAATCATTTAAACATGTGACCTTTACCTAATAGGCAATGGAGAATCAGGTAAGTGCATTTGATTGAAATATTAGAGGGGGAAAACACTGACCAATATTTTATTAATTACAATCTTGCAGTTGTATGCACTATAAGATCTCTGGGTCTAGGAGTCAGGATAACGTAAACTTAAAGTCTAACTCTGTCAGTTCCTACTTGTGAAATGTCTGAAAAAATTATATAAACTCTTTGAACCTCAATATACTCATTTAAAATAGACATACTGACTTTTCAAGGTTGTTGTAAAGATTTTAATTGTTAATGTATGTAAATTATTTAACACACTGCCTCACAAATTGGTATTTTTTAAAATTTTAAGATATTATTGAATGAAAGCTTTGGTGTTCAAGGTGTATGCTGTGTTAAAGTAGAGGGCAAATTGCAAGTATGGAGACCATGATCCAACCAATGCTTTATTCCTTACCCCAATTATTTTAAGGTTTTGGGCTTGAAATGGAGATTTGTCTAGTTGAATCCAATGCAGTATACATAACTTACTTGCTTAGATGAGTAAATCAAATTAATGGCTGTTTTATGTCATCAACAACTGTGCAATCATGTTCATGTCTGTTTCATGCAAAAAAAATGTGTGTGTCTTTGAGTGTTTGTGACTTTAGGGACAGAATGTGATATCATAATTATGATGTAAATGAGAATGTTAGCCAAATAAGCTGACAGCAAGTGTTCCTAAGAAATAACAGCATGTACCAATAACCATATCTCTGCTAATAAATTGAGGATGCTAATAAAAAATGTTATAATTTGTAAAAATTTTGAATGTCAAACTATGTACCCCTTAAAGAAGCAAAATTTTCAAAATATATTTTTGCAGTAATTGCCATATATTAAGCCCTTATATGTCACAAACACTGCATACTTTTTCCTGTATCATCCTTGCAATCCTATTGTGTGATAGGCAACATCCTTCATAGTACTCCATAAGAAACCATAACCCAAAAGGTGAGTTTCTTGCCCAAGGCCATGTAGCCATTAAGCAGTAAAACTGATATTTGTATCCAGTTCATTTTCTTTTCACCCCAAAGTCCAAGTTTGCTTCACTAAATGGTGCTGTTATCTGATGTCATCATTTTGGGGGCCTAAATTACTAAATACCATAAAATATAGCAAAATATTAAGCTGGAGTGATAACAGAAGAAATGGGAATGAGACCAATTATGTTATTTTAATATGCATTTTTAATAACAGTATCTATAAGAGCATTATCTGGGAAACTTTTTGATTCACCAATTATGATTCTATCATTATAATTTCCTAGTAAATATACAAATTTCAATCAACACTCAAAAAATCCCTAAGACATCTATATACATGATATCTACTTGAATGATATGTACATTCATGCCTTTTCCTTTGATTATCTTGACACAGATCTACAAAGCTGGAAAGAAATACTAAAACTATTATATATACAATCACAGCCAGAAAAATGATAACTTAATAATGATATTTAAAATTTCTTGTTAAAATATAGTTGCTTTCCACTGATGTTTACATGTGGTAATCATACATATCTATGTTCTCTGAAATACTATAAATAATCTTGATCATATTATCTGTAGTGTGCAAATATGCTACAGCCCTCTAATGACTGCTAAAGAGAAGCAACTCGTAGAAAACAATGATATCCTGTGACACTTGCCCATGTTGGTAGCCTTTGGAGACTCTATACTCCACGTGACCCCTACACACCACTTGGACACATTTGGAAAGTTCAGTGCTCTCACAGTCTGTAATTTACAATGCCACTTCTGAGCTCCCACCAAATCCTTTAAGTGTCATTGCCTACATGACATCCATTTACCTCAAGTTCATCTGATCAAAACTTACATCATCCTTCTTTTTTCTCTGCCAATGTGGACTCAACTCCAAAATATCAGACTTAGCATCAGTAGCATATCCATTTCATTTTAAATAAATAAGTGAAATATTTTGTAACTATGCACTTACTTAAATAAATTCCTTCTAATTTTACCAACTCAATGCAGATTGACAAGTTACAGTACCAGGAGATATGAAGTAGGTTTGATAGCTTTGCCTTTAACTTAGAGGGTCACCCTAGCTTCATACTGATGACAATAGAGGGAAAATAAGAATTTTCTAAGAAAGTAAATTGGATGCTAAGTGGAATGAATAAATAAGACCTGTATTCAGTTTTTGTGTTTTCAAAATTTTAATAAACATTACTTTTAATAAAATTAAAATATTATAATTTTTAAAAAGTGAGTCTTGCTCCCTATTAACAAGAGCAACAACAATAACAAAAACAACAACAAATTCAATGGTATACAAAAATACAAAAAAAAAAACTGGGAGAGACATTATCAAGATGGCAGCATAAGAGAAGATTCTTGAAACCTCTCCTAAAAACTATTACAAATTTAACAACTATAATTCAACTAAGGAATCCCTAAGCAACACATTACTGCAACTAAGAGACCCATTCATTGCAAAGAAACACCTAATGGTCAGAAAAAGAGTGCTATCTAGGGAGAAAAACAGGTCGTGCAGAGACAAGGCTGTGGGATGCAATTCAGAACTTGGGAGACAAAAGTAGTGAGAAGGGGGCTAAGGAAAGCAAGCCCAAATCACAGCACAATTCTGGGAAAAAAAGACTAGAATGCAGTAAGTGCCAAAGATGGGCCTAGAGCCCAGAGCAGTTTGGGGAGAAAAAGATTGAAACGGTGGTGGGTGCAGAATATAAGTCTAGTGCACAGTACGGTCCTGGGAGAAAGAAAGACTAGGACATCATGGGCATGAAAGGGAGGCCTGAAACTCAGTGCCATCTTGGGGGAAAAAACGGAGACAGTATTAAACATGGAACGCAGGCCTGGTGTTCAGTGCAGTCCCAGGAGAAATTAAGACTGGGATGAAGTGGATACAGAATACAGGACCAGAGAAAGAAATAAGATAGCAGTGTCCATGCCTTCTCCAGCCCAGATATTTCTGACTGAGAGACCAGCTGATAATATAGCTGAACCCAGCACCCAAGGCAGAGACCTCAAGACATACTAAAGGCATAAGCTCATGCAGTCTTCACTGCCAGGTAGAACCAAAGATATGAAGCCTCACCACCTCCCTCTACCCTGTCAAATTTTGCCTTTCATACTTCTGCCCCATGTTGAAAGGGAAGTAGCTGTAGGAGCTAGTCAGCTGAGGAATGAAACCATTACCCAGCACAACATACAAACTTGCACCTCACCCAACAAACCTGTTTTCCACTTTTCCTGACTGAAAATGGCAAGGGAATCCAGGAAGGCTGAAAAACACAGGAATGGTAGCATCTGCCTGCAGAGCCAGCACACACATTTCAGAGGCACAGAGCCACATAGCCCACCATGTTCTGCCATAGGGGTGGTGCACTTAGATCAAGGAGACTGAGTCAAATAAGAGAAGTCCACCTCCCAAGAAATCTCACATTGTGAGAAGACGAGAGAGAGAGAAAGAGAGAGAGAGAATAAATATCACTACAACTGAAAAGGCAAAATATCTACCTGTGGCAAGATCCACTCTTGTAGATAGATATCCAGAGAGTGAAATACTAACAGCTATGAATATCCAAGGAAACAAAACTGTATAGAAAAAAAATTAAAAATCTCCAGAAAAAAAAATTAAAACAAACTTCAAGTTATGGAAATTTGTGGTTTGGATGACAGAAAATTTAAGATTGCTACTCTGAATAAACTCAACAAGATGCAAAAAACTCAAATAGTCAGTTTAATGACCTCAGAATGATAATTTGTGAACAAAAATAACAGTTTAACAAAGGGATTTAAATCTTAAAGAAAAACCAAATATAAATTCAGAAGATGAAGCATTCAATAAGAGATGAATGAAATATGAAGCAGGTCCCAAAATTTGCAAGTTATCTTTTGGAGTGTCAGCCTCTTGCAGTACAGGTTCCCCACACTGGGTGAGTATTCTAGGAATCCATTTGCATCAGTGTATCAGCTGGCGTTGTTGTGAGATGCTGCATGTGGAAGAAATGTCTAGGATGTGGCAAACAAATGACTGATTATTCTGTAATCACAAATGCACCTGCCCACACCATATTCAGTGTTCAGCAGTTCCAGGACACATGTACCACCCATTTTATTCACTTGATCTCACTCAAAGAGACTATTTTTGTTACCTCAGATGAAAAAAATCCTCAAAGAAAAATATTTTGATGTAGAAGAGGTGAAAAAACAAACAAAATAGCAAAAGCACTAAAAGTCATCAAAATAATGAGCTGAAAAACTGTTTCAATCAGTGGAAAAAGTGATAGTTATATTTCATCAAACAGGAGTACTTTGAAGGTGACTGAAGTTTGAACATGTAAGAATACAATAATTTTTATAAATACATTCCACTTCATTTTGGGTTTCCCCTCATAGCTAGCATAGCAAGCAGAGCTGACCAGAAGAAGGAAAGTATAAGTAATATTAAAGAAAGAAATATGAAAATGACACAGATGGAAGACAAGAAAGACTTAAGAGTTAAAGAAAATGAAAGAATACTACAAGAACTATCTGAGTCTATCAAAAAATATAACATAAAATAGAGGTGTACCAGAAGGAGAAGAAAGTGAGAAGGGCACAGAGAGTCTATTCAAACAAATAGTAGGCAAGAATTACCAAAACCTATGGAAAAAACTGTACCCTCGGGAGTTCCCTGATGGTGTAGTGGCTTAAGGCTTCGGCGTTGGCGCTGTCAGTGCTGCAGCCTGGGTTCGATTCCCAGTCAGGGAGCTACCCACATACCAAAAAGCAAAAAACAAAAACAAAAACAAAAGAAAACAAAAAAAAAAAAAAAAAAAAAAAAAAAAAAAAAAAAAAAAAAAAAAAACAACAAAACAAGAAAAAAACAAAAAAACAAAACAAAACTGTACCTTCAAATTCAAGGAGCAAACAGAACACCTATCTACCTGAACCACAATAGACTTTCTCCAAGACACATTATATTGAAGCTGTCAAGAGTGAACTATAAAGAAAAAAATTCTAAAGGCAGCCAGGGAGAAAAAGATGGTAACCTATAAAGGAAAGCCTATTAGATTACCATTAGACTGCTTAATAGCAACCCTAAAAGCCAGGAGGGAGTAGAATCAAATATTCATACTATTGAAAGAGAGAAATTACCAGCTAAAAATAATTTTTTTTTGAATTGCATTTGATTTATTTATTTATTTATTTATTTATTTATTTATTTAATTCATTTTTATTGTTAGACTTATTGGGGTGACATCTGTTAGCAAGGATTACATAGGTTTCAGGCATACAATTCTACAGTGCATTGTCAACTTGATGCATAATAAGTTCACCACCTAATGTGACCCCTCTTTCCATCACCTTATATTTAGTTTCCCCCCCTCCTCTCCCACCCCTTCCCTTTCTCCCCTCCCTAACCCACTCGTCCCCAAATAAACATTAAACTATCGATTGTGTCCATGGGTTATTTGTTTGTTCATTTCTTTTTTTCTTTGCTTTCAGTTTTATATTCCGCATATGAGTGAAATCATGCAGATCTTTGTTTTTTCTGTCTGGCTTATTTCACTAAGTATGATTTACTCAGCAAAGTTATCTTTTAACTATGAAGGGAGAATAAAGACATTTTCAGATATACAGAATCTGAGAGAATCTTAAGCACAAGTCCTATATTACAGAAAAACTTATGGAGGTTATTTGACATGGAGCTAATTGGAAAGTAAATAGGAATAATTTGGGATAACAAAAACATAACAGAGGAGAAGTAAAGGTCTGAATTTCCAAGGAGAAAAGATGATTAAAAAAATGTTTAAGGAAAAGTACTATTGTATATATGAAATTTTATTTTACATGAATTTAATGTTAACCATTAAAAATAAAATTCAGAACTGAGATACATAACATTAAAAAATGAAGAAACAAGGGTTCCCTGGTGGTGTAGTGGCTAGGCTTCAGTGCTGTCAGTGCTGGGTTCAACTCCCAGCCAGGAAACCACCAAAAAAAACAAAGGAAAAAATGATAGAACACCACCAAACTAAAATAACAAACATAAACAAAAAATTGAGGAAACAATGGAGACATCCACCTACTAGAAAACTAAAGATAAAATGGCCATAGGAAATTCTTATATGTCAATCATCACTCTAAATGTAAATGAACTGAACCCACCAATAAAAAGGCACATAGTAACAGATTGGATCAAAAAATAAAACCAACCATATGTTTTCTCCAAGAGACACACCTCACCTGCAAAGACAAATATAAACTCAAAGTGAAAGGGTGGGAAAAAATACTTCAAGCTAATGGCATGCAGAGAAAAGTGGGTATAGCCATACTTATATTTCATGAATATAACTGAGACTAAGGCAACTATGTCAAAAAGGAGAAGCCCACCTACCAATAAATCTCCCATCATGAAAATACTGAATAACCAAGAGAAAATAAAGCCCTGTAGCCAAAAAGAGAATATAAAATGCTCCAGTGACACTTACTAAAAAGCAAAAGAAAGACCTCATCATATCTACCTGTGGCAAGAGTCACCTCTATAGACAAAGGCCCAGGAAGAAAAATGCACCAACATCTATCAATATCCAAGGGAACAAAGTTGTTCAGAAAGAATATAAAATATCTCCAGTAAAGGAACTTAAGGACATGGAATTATGTGATTTAAATGAGACAGAATTTAAGAATGTACTTCTAAAAAAAATCAACAGATGCAAGAAAACTCAGCTAAACTGTTTAATGAACTCATAAATAAAATCCATGAACAACAACAAACATTTTCACAAAGAGATTAAACTTTTAAAGAAGAACCAATAGAAATCCTGAAGATTAAGAACACAATAAAAGAAATAAAGAATAAAATAACTAGCATAGGAAGGAGAGCTGACCAGATTGAGGAAATAGTGATATCAAAGATAGAAAAATAGAAAGGACACAGATGAAAGAAGACAGAGACATTAGTATTAAAATAAATGAAAGAACTCTACAAGAATGATCTGATTTCATCAGAAAAAGTAAGATAAGAATAATGGCTTTACCAAAAAGAGAAGACAGCAAGAAGGACACAGATAGTCTGCTCAAATAAATCGTTTTAGGAGAATTTCCCAAACCTATTGAAATAACTGAATCCTTTAATTCAAGAAACAAACAGAATACCTTATTACCTTAATCCCAATAGGCTTTTTCCAAAAACACAGTATATTAAGCTATCAAAAATTAATGACAATGGAAGAATACATGAGGCATCCATGGGAGGTGGGATGAAGACATAATCTATAAAGTAAAGTCCATCAGATTATCATCACACTTCTCAGAAGAAACTGCAAGTCAAGAGAGAGTAGAACCAAATATTCAAACTATTGAAAGAGAGAAATTACCAGCTCCAAATAATTTATCCAGCAAAGTTATCTTTTAGATCTGAAGAAGAAATATTTTTTTTCAGATATACAGCAGCTGAGGGAATTCTGTAGCACCAAGTTGGTTTTACAGGAATTACTAAAGAAGGCAATTTGACCTAGAAGATAAAGTCAAAATAAATAGGAATAAATTTTGACAATAAAAATATAATAGGACAAGAAGTAGAGGTCTGAATTTCCAAAGGAAAATGACAAAAAGTATGTTTAAGAAAAAGGACTACTTGTTATATGGAAACTTATTCATTATGTATTATAAAAACATAAACTTAATGGTAACCACTCAAAAACAAAAAATCCAGAACTGAGACACATAAAAAATGAGGAAACAATAAAGAAAATAATAGAAAACAACCAAACTAAAATAAAACACAGAAACAGAAAACAAAGAAACAACGAAGACATTGAGCTACCAGAAAACAAAAGATAAAATGGCTATAGAAATTTCTCATTGGTCAATTATCACCGTAAATATAAATGTACAGAACTCAACAATAAATAGACACTGAGTAGCACATCAAACCAAACAAAAAAACTCAGCCATATACTGTCTTCAAGAGACACACCTCAGCTACAAGTACTAATACAGACTTAACATGAAAAATGAAAAATGATACCCCGAGCAGATGGCATTCAGAGAAAAATGAATGTAACCATACTTACATCTGATGAAACAGACTTCAGTATTAAAAAAAGTATAGAAGACAAAGATGGACATTTCATAATAATAATGAAAAAAATACATAAAAAGATGTGACAGTTATTAATGTATATATCCCTAATGAGGAAGCATCAAAATTTACAAAGCAACTACTAACAGAACTAAAGGGAGAAACTGACATACATGCAATTATAGTAGGACAATTAACACCTCATTGACATCCACAGATTATCTGAACAGAAAAATCAATAATGAAATATCAGTTCTAAATGATACATTACAGTAATTAAATAAGATTGACATTTATAAGATGCTTCATCCTTAAATATGAGACTGTACAGTTTTTTTTTAATTGCACATGAAACATTCTGAAGGTTAGAAAATATGCTGGGACATGAAACTAATCTCTGCAAATTGAAACAGATAGAAATAGCAGGTGGATTCTGACCACAAAGATTTGAGATTGAAGATCAAGTACAAGAAGAAAGCAGAAAAAAACACGTACATGGGAATTAAACAACATGTTATTAACAAATTATGAGGTAAATAAAGAAATAAAAATATAAAAAATACATAGAAACAAATAAGAATAAAAACATATCTTATAAAATTATTGGGATGCAGTGAAAGCAGTTGTCATTGCCAAGGTTTGCAGGCAGGGCAGGTTTTGGTGGTGGTGCACCCAATTGAGAAAACACACGTGGAGCCGACATGGGGAACCATAAACACACTAGCAAGCAAGCCACTTTATTGCGCACCTGGGACTATATATACATATTCAAACAAAAGTGCCATCTTGTCGCATCTGCCCAGTGATGGTTGTTTGGGTTTTCATGGTTACATGAGGCAGTACATGAGCAGTAAATGTCAGCCCCGGGAATTCCTCAGCTCCAGACCCGGACTGATTATACCAAGGTCAAGCCTGAATGGCGGGCCTGGCTCTAACCCTTTACAGTGGGCTTGGCTTTAACCTTTGGGGGCTGACAGTAGTAACAAGAAAAAATTAATGTCATTAAAGGCTATTTTAAAAAAGAAGAGAAATTTCAAACAACCTAATATTACATCTTAAAGAACTAGGAAAAAAAAAAGAACAAATAAAATCTAAGGTCTTCAGAAGAAAAAATAATTAAAATTAGAATAAAACTAAATAAAATGTAAACAAAAAATAGCAAAAATTAATCTAAAGAAAGTTGGTTCTTCAAAAAAATAAAAAAAGAAATAAAAAACAAAAAACTGAGAAACACATGGCTAGGTTCATGAAGGTAAAAATAGAAAAGACACAAATAATCAAAATAATAAATTAATGAGGAATAATTATGACTAATAACACAAAAACACAAAAAACCATATGAGAATACTATGAAGAGAATATATGCCACCAAAAAACAGAAAAAAAGGACAGGTTTTTCGAAACATATAGCTTACCTAGACTGAACCAAAGAAAACATGTTAATTCAAATAGCTCAACAGTAAGAAAATTGAAACAATCATTAAAATCTCTTCAAAAGCAAAAGTCTAGGACCAAACAGCTTCAGAAGCAAATTCTACCAAACATTCAAATAGGAATTAATACCTGTCCCCAAACTCTTACAACAAATTG
Organism: Lyroderma lyra; assembly: GCA_004026885.1. Taxonomy (NCBI): domain Eukaryota; kingdom Metazoa; phylum Chordata; class Mammalia; order Chiroptera; family Megadermatidae; genus Lyroderma; species Lyroderma lyra. The sequence goes on from PVJL010005103.1 coordinate 58,238, forward strand.
AACAAGAAGCAACACTTTGCAACTTACTGAAAATGCCAACATTACTGGGATTCCAAAGCTTGGGAAGGATACCACAAAAAGTGGAAACAGACCAATATTTCTGATGAAATCAGATGCAATAATTCTAAATAAAGTAGTAGTAAATAGGGATTCCATGGTGGTGTAGTGGTAGGCATCGGTACTCTCAAAGCTGCGGCCTGGGTTCAATTACCAGCCAGGGAACCAACAAAAAAAACAAAACAAAACAAAAAACAAAAACAAAAAACAAAAAAAAAAAGAGAAAAAAGAAAATAAATAATAGTAAATAGAATACAACAATGCATTACAAAGACTATACACCACTATAAAGTGGGATTCATTGTATGGGCACAAGGATGTTTCAACAAACACAAATTGATTAATATGATACACCACATATACAAAAATAATAAATGTTATGATTAGATCAGTTAATGCAGAAAAAGCATTCAACAGTATACAACATTGATTTATGATCAAAACACTTAATATAGAATGGGTATAGAAGAAAAGTACCTCAACATAATAAAGATCTTATATTACAAACCCTCAGCTTATATCATGCTGAATGGTAAAAAAAACTGTAACCCTTTTCCCTTAAATCAGGAACCAGACAGGGATGTTCCCTGTCACCACTGTTATTGAACATAGTACTGGAACTGCTAGCGAGAGCAATTAGGCAAGAGAAAGAAATGAAAGGCATCCAAATTGGGAATGAAAAATTTAAATTGTCTCGTTTTGCAGTGACTTCATTCTTTATATATGAAAAATTTAAACATTCCATCCCCAAATTATTAGAAACAATAAATAAATACAAGTAAATTTATAGGATACAAAATTAATATACACAAATCCATTGCATTTCTATATACTACCAATGAAACTTCAAAAGCAAAATGAAAAAAAAAACTTTCACAATCGCAACTAAAAGAATAATATACCAAGGAATAAACTTAACTAAAATGTGAAGGACTTATAAACTAAATAATATAAGAATCTATTAAAAATATTGAAGAAGAAAAAATATATGTTGTGTTTATGGATGTAAAGAATCAACATAGGTAAAATGGCCATGTTACCCTAAGCAATATACAGATTTAATACAATTCTGATGACAATCCCAAAGAAATATTTTTAAGAAAAACAAAGGCTGTCTTGAAAGTATCCAGCCATGTAATATGAAAAATAGGGGCATTTATGGATGGGTTTTTTCCGGACAGCACCTGTAGATCAGAAAAATCATCAGCTTTGTATGAAGTTACAAAATACCTAGCATTACCAATGCAATTCTACTGGAAAAAAACAAAACAAACAAACGAACAAGGCATGAGGATCCCCATTCCTAAGACCTCAATTTAGACTAAAGTGTTAATCATGAAAACATCATGGCATTGACAGTAAAACACACACACACACACACACACACACACACACACACACACACATTCAAATAAATGGAATAGAATTGAAATGAACTCACTTATATATGGGCAGATAATTTTCAATAAAAGAGCCAAAAACATACAGTGAAGAAAATAAAGCCTCTTTAATATAATATGCTGAAAAATATAGAGTACCATGTGTAAAAGAATGCATCTAGACTGCTATCTATTACCAAATACTGAAATTAACTCAAATAGATCAAAGACTTCCACATAAGACCTGAAACAATTAATTTCATAGAATAAAATATTGATACTAACCATATGAACCTTGAGTTCAGAGAGGAATTTATGAATTTGACTTTAAAGGCAAGGGAAGTAAAATCAAATAGAAATAAATTGTATTATATGAAACTATGTTAAATTATAACAAAATGCTTCTGCACATCAGAAGAAAATATTAATAAAATAAAGAGTCAACCAACCAAAAAGGAGGAGATATTTGCAAACAATGCCTTTTATAAGGGTCTAATATCCAAAACTTATGAAAAACTCATACAACTCAACAAGAACAAAAAACTAACAATCCAATTAAAAAATGGGCAGAGGACCTGAAGAGACACTCTTAAGAAGACATAGAAATGGCCAACAAATATATGAAAAAGTGCTCAATTTTATCAGATATTAAGGAAATGTAAATCAAAACCACAATGAGATATCACCTTATGTCGTTTAGAATAACTATTATTAATAAGACAAATAATAATGTCTTGAAGAGGCTGTGGAGAAAAAGAAGTCCTCATATGCTGCTGGTGAGAATATAATTGTTACAGCCACCTTGAAAAACAGTATGGAGATTTCTCAAAATATTAAAAATATAGTTACCAAATTACTCAGCAATCTCTCTTTTGGGTATCAACCAAAAAAAAAAAAAGAATTGAAAACTTTTATCAGCAAAGACATATGTTCATTGGAGCATTGTTCATGATGGCCAAGACATGGAAACAATCAGTGTTCTTTGATAGATGACTGGATAAATAAGATGTCATACATATACACAATGGAATTTTAATCAGCCATAAGGATGAATGAAATACTACCACTGTGATAACATCGATAAATCTTGAGATAATCATGCTAGACAACATAATTCAGACAGAAAAAAATCACTCATATGTGGGATATGAAAGAAACAAAGGAATGAAACAAAATAGCAAAGAAATAAAAATTAATGGACACAGACAGCATTTTTCTTTTTACCAAAGGCTAAGAGGAAAGAGGATGGTAGAGGAGGGAGGGGGAATCAAATATATAATGATGGAAAAAATAATTGATTCTAGGTGGTGAGTACACAATGCAACACATAGATGATACATTGTAGAAATATACACCTAAACCTATATAATTTTATTAACCAATGTCACCCCCATACATTTACTAAAAAAGTTAAAAATTGGGAAGAAGCCTCATCTTGTAGTATAAATGTTATTAACATTCCAAAAAAATTTATGAGTATATACTGAAAAAGATGTATAAGCACACAAAGATACCTTAATAGTACTTAGAAGTTATTTTTAAAACAGAATTAAATTATATCAGTATAAATTATCACATTAATTTTAACTTGAGAACAAAAGGCAAACACAGGCAAAATTTTAAATAATAAACCAAATATTTAATCTAAACAAAAAATATTATGAAATGTCTCTGATTAAAAAATCATTATGAAAATCATTAATATTTTATACTCACAATGATTTTATATTAAGGGTGTTGCAATTTCACATATAGCAATTTTTCTCCCTACTTAAAAACTTGGAAAAGTATTATAAGAATTTTCACCATTTTTATCTCTGACTTTTACATATTTTAGTTACACATATGTACATAAATTAACACTGTTAGAGTTCAGGACATTTGCATTTTGTTTAATAAGTATAATTAGGAGATGGTTTTCATTTTAATTCAATATCTTAGACTATTATTGTATATTCACTGCCAGTTTGCTTCCCATAGCTTTTTTATTCCTCAGTCATTTATTTTGGTTGATGTTTTTTAGCTCAATTAATCACAATACAGCTATTACACAAATGAATCATATTAAAGTAACATGATTTTTTGCATTATTGAAATTGTCTATAGGATTTTACATTTAAAGCAAAGCGGTTAAATATAATTTTCTTGTTCTGTTTAAGTTGCATAACTACTTGGAAGCATGTCTTCAACTCTTTTGTAGTTAAGATAAATACCATTTTTATCCTAGCCATTTATTTTGTTTTGTTATTCATTTGTTTTAAAGAAAGCGACATACATACAGCCTAAACTTATAATTTTTTCACATTTGATTAAATATTGCGTCTTTTATTAATCAATATAAGATAAACTAAAAGCATTATTTACCACAATTATTGTTTTACATTCTATGTCACTTCACTTTCTTCTGACAGACGACATTTGTGTTCTCCTTTATAAGTGGATTGATTTTTATGACTGAATAATTTAAATATAATTAAAATTTTTTTGGAATTTTAACAGCACATAAAATTTGCCTGTACTTGCTGTGTCTACTTCCTTTTTTGTTCTTCCATGACTGGTATACTGTATGGAATCCTTTGCACCCTCTTCTTAAGAGAGAGCTCTGTTAACTCTGGGCTCCACTTATCTCATCCATGTGATAATCGTCAGTGCTCACTGTACTCGGTGTGCCAGCAGCAAGAGATACAGTTAATCATTTGTTTATTCTTGCTTTTTACATCTATTATAAGTATCTGTTTATTTCTATTACTATTCGTCTTGTTTCTCTGTCTTTTTACTTTAATAATTTCAAGACTCTTTTCTACTTCAGCATTTTCATTTTTGGCACATAGCTTCTTAATGTTTTGAACTCTTATTCTTTTTATAATCATAATGTTTTGATTTTTACTTTTGATCACCTACAACAAAAAGAAATTTTTACCTGGTATGAAATTACTTAATGTTTAGCTATTGTTTACCGATTTCATCTTCCAAGTTTTTTTAAAGCACACTCACATAAGCATGAAAAAAAATAAAGAAAGCCAATAATAACCCAGATAATATTACTATAACTGTACTAATAATTTTAAGGCAAAAATTTATTTATAGATGAAGATGATTATGATATAATGAAAAATGTACCAATAAAACATAAAAATTTAAACATGTATACACATAGTAATAGGGCATCAAAATACACACAGCAAACAAGGTAGGATTTGAAGTAGAAATTTACAAACCCACACATAATATAAAACTGTCAGTAATGTTAATTTCCATATAAAAATAACATAGTAAGACTATAGAAGATTTGAACAATCATATCACCAAGCTTAATATAGCAAAAATATGGACCTGTAGCCAACAAGTATAAATACAAATTCTTTTCAAGCACTAAAGGAACAATGATTATGTACTATGTCCCAAAGAAGATATATAGAAAAAAATTCAATATCATATACAGGTCTTTTTTATTCTGGTCATATGAAATAAAATTAGAAACCAATAAATACTCAAATATTTAGAGACCTAAAAGTCCTCTAAATACTTACAGAGAAAAACAAGAATCAAGCTTTTTATGAATAATTATAGTTAATGGTATGAATTTTTTAAAGAACTATTTTAGCTGTATGTCATAAGCATTATTTGTTGTATGTGCCTACTTACTGACCTGTATGAATATTTTCTAAATATTTATTAGAATAACAAATATGGTATTTTAATTTGACAATTAAATCAATGTCTCTAATCTCATGGAAAAAACAATTCAAGAGCAGTGATTCTCAAACATTAGCATGCTTTGATATCACTGGGAGGATTTAGTAATACAATATATGAGTGCTAGGTAGTTTTGGGCAAGATGGTAAATGTTGTGCTTGCTGCTTCCTGTGACCACATTAAAATTATAACTAAATTTTAGCACAATGAACCTCAAGAACCATCTGAAGACTCATGGAACAGATCTCCTAAAACTAAGAAGATAAAGAACAGGCCATGTTTAGACTGGTAGGAGGGGTAGAAATGAGAAATGAGCTGACCCCACACCCAAGTGTAGTGATTGAGCATCAGAAAAGGTATCTTTGTAGCAGAGATTCCACTGCCTTGAGAAATGATGGGTTCCTGCCCCATACCAGGCTTCTAAGCGCAGAGTCTCAGTGCAGAAAAAAGGAGTTCTCACACATCTGGTTGTGAAAATTAACAAGAATTTCACCCATCTAAGTGAGTCAGTGGGCTGCTAGAAATGTAGATGTCCTAGTAAAAGGCCTCCATACAGATTCACTCATTTACAGTCACTCTGAGCTCTTGCAAAGGAAGAGTGGTTTAGTAGCAAACAGCAGGTTTCACCATTAGAGAAAATTTTGGAGGTTAAAACAAGTCTCAACCCATGATGAAATATTTCTTTGACAACTTTCAGGGGTCTGAGGGCCAAGAAAGTTTATAGCTGGCCACTCTGAGACTTTTGAGAGAAGCTCCAGGCTCAGCACTGGCACAACACCTAAATCTGCATTAATCTGGTGAACACTTGTCCAACTCTGAAGACTACATTAGACCATGCCTCAACCAACTCACATCTGGAAAAAGCTCTTTCAGCATCTGGGACTTATGGACAGCCAGAAGGTGGTGTCAGGCCTTGGGATACCTTGTGCCTTTTGCTGAGCTGCTCGAGGCCAGGTGCTAGTTGCAGTCAGCCACAATTCTCAATGTCCTATTTCCCATGTGTTTCCAGGCTCAGCACAGGCAGTGATTAACCACAGATAACTTTTTAGCTCCTATCAGGTAGCCATGGTACAATAACAGGCAGCAGCTAACCTTGACCTGAACAAGAATCTCTCCTAAGAGGCCACAGAACCAACACACATGGAGGTTGGTTACAGACCACAATAGAACACTATTTGATTAGACTCATGAGAGACACACCTAAAGAGTCGTCTTGACAGGCAGATGAGAATGATAGAGTAAATCTTCCTCTGTAGGGTCAGCCCCCACAGAACAGTTTCTATGGTGTGTATGTGGCCAGTTCTCACAGCCAGTCAGCCTGAGAGTCAATCCCATCCACTTTTAAGCAATCAACATGTAACTACAACAAAAGGGCATGCACAATCCATATGAGGGACACCCTGGACTAGCTGGCTAAAGTGACATTGAGGAAGATTATGCCACTTGGCCTCACAGAGTGCCTACTACATAAGACCACTCTGCCAAGAATGAGAAACATTGCATATCTAATACATAAAAACAAATGCAGAAATTAAGCCAAAATAACAAAACTTAGAAACATGTCCCAAATAAAAGAATAGGAGAAAACTAAAAAATAACTACATGAAATGGCATTAATTAACCTATCAGAGTCAGAATTTAAAACACTGGTTATAAAATTCTTAAGGAACTTAGTAAAAATTTCAAAAGAGATAGTAAGCATAAAAAAGGACATAGAAACCATAAAAGAAATAAGTCATAACTCAAGAATGCATAAGTGAAATAAAGAATACATTAGAAGGAATCAATATCAGGTTAGAAAAAGCAGAGGCTCAAATCGGTGATTTGGAAGACAAGGCAGCAGAAGACACCCAATCAGGATAGCAAAAAAAAAAAAAAAAAAAAAAGAGAGAGAGAGAATATAGAAAAGAAAATGATACTGTATAGGAATTCTGGGACAATACATGACACAACAATATTCACATGATAGGAGTACAAGAAAATGAAGAGAGACAGCAAGAAATAAAGAACATACTTGAAAAAATAATAAATAAAAAATTGTCTAACCTAGTGAAGAAAAAGACATCCGAGTCTAGGAAGCAAAAAGAGTTCCAAACAAGAGGTCCAGACTGAGGAACGTTATAATTAAAATGATAAATGTTAAAGACAAAGAGAGAATCTTAAAAGCAGTAAGAGAAAAGCAATTAGTTACTAACAAGGAAGCTCTCATAAGTATATCAGCTGATTTCTCAACAGAAACTTTGCAGGCCAGAAGAAAGTGGCAAGCAATATTGAAAGTGATGAAAAACAAGGACTTATAACCAACAGTACTCTATCCAGCAAGGCTTTTATTCAAAAATAAAGAAATATAAAGAGCTTCCCAGGCCAAAAAAAAAAAAAAAGTTAAAAAAGTTAATCACCAAGGAGCCAGTATTACAAAAAACATTAAACTACTTTAAGGAGAAGAAAATCTAACATAAATGTAAATAAAAACGGCAATAACTATGTACCTATCAAAATATTAAATGTAAGTAGAATAAATGCTCCAATTAAAAGATATAGAGTTGCTGAATAGACAAGAAAACAAGACCTAGACATATGCTGTCTACAAGAGACCCATTTAAGGGTGGGAAACACACATAGACTAAAGTAAATAGATGAAAAACTGTATTTAATGCAAATGAAAACAAAAAAGCTGGGGTAGCAATACTAATATTAGGCAAAATAGACTTTAAAACAAAGACTATAATAAGGGATAAAAAAGAGAAATTACATAATGATAAAGAGATCATAACCCACATTAATGTTTATGCACCTAACATAGGAACATCCAAATACACAAAGAAAATACTCACTGGCATAAAGAAAGAGATCAACAGTAATGCGATCATAATAGGGAACTTTAACACCCCATTGACATGATGGGCAGATCTTCCAGACAGAAAATCAACAAGAAAACATTGACTTTATATGTCACACTAGACCAGATGAATTTAATTTATATTTTTAGAGCAGTACATCCCAAAGAAGCAGAGTATGCATTATCTACAAGTCACGTGAAACATTTTCTAAGATAGACCCATGGTAAGCCACAAAACAAGTCCAGTACATTTAAGATTTAAATCATGTCGAGCATCTTCTCTGACCACAATTGTATAAAACTAGAAATCAATTACAAAAAAACATCAAAAACGTACATACAGAGGAGAGAGCAAGATGGCGACTGGAGAGGAGGTCCCTAAAGACTTTCCCAGAAAACACAATTGAAGGCCACCCAGGAGCCAAGAAAGAGGAACCTGAGTGACAAAATGGCAGCTGAGAAATCCATGCATTGCAAGAAAACACCTGAAGGTTAGAGAGAAGGGGGCAAGAGGAAGAGAGGGAAGGGAGCAGAGATGAATTAAAACAGGACTTGACTGCAGTTGACTATCTGGGAGCAGCACAGTGAATGGGAAAGGGGAGGCTAAGAGGCGATAAAAGGAAAAGCCCTAACAAAGGGGCAGAAGAGTGGGAGACTGTGGGGGAGCGGGGCTGGGGAGCTGCAATTTGGAGCAGCGAGCTAGGAACAGATCTTGGGAGCCAGCCTCTGGAACTTTTGAGTGGTGGTGGGACTGAGCAAAAACCTCTGAACTGCGGAGTCAACACCTTGGCTCTCAGCTCCCTTGGGACAAACAGCGCTGGAGTGTGTGGCTCCTGCACAGGGCTGCGGTTCCTGGTTGTGGCCCTCTGTGGAGGCGAGCCGGCTGATGCGCGGGCACACACAGCTTGTGTACAGGGTTGCGGTTCCCGTTCCCAGCCCGCTGTGGAGGCTGCCTTCGTACCACAGGTCAGACCTACAGTGTTGGACTTCTGCATGCACCTGTTCGCGTGCCCCAGGGTCCTAAAAGCAGTGCGAGCCTGCAGACTCTGTCCCAACATTTGGCCACGGAAGCAGTCATGGGAAGAAAGGCGGATTTGATAGCATTCACCCCAGGCTACAGAAGCAGCCTCGGCCCGCATCACCCAGCTTCCCTAACATAGGGCAGAAAGTTGAGCTGCCCCCGAGTGCCTTTTGTTGGCCTCTCCCCTTTCCTACAGCCTCCACAACCAACTAAATAACTACAGGAAGCAGAGGGACCACGATAGATGCGCACCACCACCAAACATAGCAGGAGACCAGAAATAAGAAATAAACAACCCCCTTTCTCCCAAAACTTGGCTGCTAGTGCCACCTTGTGTCTGCCCTACAGCAAGACACCACAAAAGTACCAACCTGGGCTTCTGGGCACTACAACTGAATATAATACCCTCATGTCAAAGAGGAAGACCCGCGCAGACAGGATGAATTCTTAAAAACTAAAACTCCTCAGAAAGAACATGAAATATATCCAGAGGACAGCTTCTTAGACCTAGAAGTTTCTGAACTAAGTGACAGAGAATTTGAAGTAGCATTCTACAGGCTCTGAGAGAAATGAAAACATACTGGCAGAACACCATGGCTGAGATGAATGACATAAGAAAGGAGATGAACAACATAAAAAAGGAACTCTGTGAATAAACAGAACAATTTAACGAGGACATTCAAAACATAAGGAAGATCGGGATGGAAATGCGAGAGATAAATAATACAATAAAAGAGGTGAGAAACAAAATAACTGCCATAGGAAACAGGGCCAACCAGATGGAGGAAATGATTAGTGATATCGAAGATCAGAACATGGAAATAGCTCAGAAAGAGGAAGAGAAGGAATACAGAACCAAAAGGATAGAAAGAACTCTGCAAGAACTATCTGACTCCATGAGACAAAGCAACATCAGGAAAATAGTAATAGAAGAAGGGATAGAGCAGTCTACAGAGAGCATATTCAAACATATAGCAGACGAGAACTTTCCAAACCTATGGAAAGATCTGGAACCCCAAGTTCAAGAAGAAAACAGGTCCCCTAGATACCTGGGCCCTAACAGGTCTTCTCAAAGACACATTGTATTAAAGATTTTCAAAATTAAAGACAAAGAGACAATTAGCAAGGCAGCCAGGGAAAAAAGAATTATAACCTTCAGAGGAAAATCCATCAGGCTGGCATCAGATTTCTCAGTAGGAACTCTGCAAGCCAGGAGGGAGTAGAATCTAATATTCAAAACTTTAAAAGAGAGAAACTTTCAGCCAAGAATAAATTATCGAGCAAAATTATCTTTCAGATATGAAGGTGGAATAAAGACCTCAGATACACAGGAGCTGAGGGAATTTTCCAGCACAAGGCCAGCACTCAAAGAAATACTGAAGGAGGCTCTTCAACCTGAAACAAAACATCAAGAAAAATGGAATGAAGTTGGGGCAATAAGAAAGAAACAAAAATAAAACAAAAACAAAGAAAGAAATAAGTAATGGCCACAGGAAATCCTCACATATCGATCATCACTCTAAATGTTAATGGACTGAACTCACCAAAAAAAAGACACAGAGTAGCAGACTGGATTGAAAAACAGAACACATCCATATGCTATCAACAAGAGACACACCTCAGCCATAAGGACAAACACAGACTCAGAGTAAAAGGATGGAAAACAATACACCAAGCAAATGGTAACCACAGAAAAGTAGGAGTTGCCATACTGATATCTGATGAAATAAACTTTAGGTTAAAAAAAGTAGCAAGAGACAAAGATGAACATTACATAATGATAAAAGGCACAAACAACAACAAGAAGATTTGACACTAATTAATATATATGCTCCCAACAAGAATGCACCAAAATATACAAAGAAACTACTAACAAATTTGAAAGGAGAAACTGACATATACACAATCATTGTGGGACACTTAAACACCCCACTAACAGTCATGGACAGATCATAAAAGCAGAAAGTAAATAAGGAAACATCAGCTCTAAATGACACATTACAGTAATTGGACATAATTCACATTTACAAGACACTTCATTCAGCAAAAAGAGACTACACCTTCTTTCCTAGTGCACATGGAACATTCTCAAGGGTAGATCACATGCTGGGACAAAAGTAGCCTCAGCAAATTCAAGAAGATAGAAATCATACCAAGTATATTCTCAGACTACAAAGTTTTGAAATTGGAGATCAACTGTAAAAGGAAAGCAGAAGATACCACATAAACATGGAGATTAAACAATAGCTTATTAAAAAAGGACTGGACAAAAGAACAAATAAAAGATGAGATTAAAGAATATATAGAAACTATTGACAATGAAAACACAACATATCAGAATTATTGGGACACAGCGAAAGTGGTAATAAGAAGGAAATTTATATCACTACAGGCCTATCTTAAGAAACAAGAAAAATCGCAAGTAAACATCTTAACATCCCATCTTAAAGAATTAGAAAAAGAAGAGCAGATGAAAGCCACAGTCAGCAGAGGGAAAGAAATAATAAAAATAAAGCAGAGCTAAACCAATTAGAGAATAGAAGGACAATAAAAAAATTAATATTACAAAGAGCTAGTTCTTTGAGAAAGTCGACAAAATTGTCAAACCCCTGGCTCGACTAATCAAAGGACGAAAGGAAAGGACACAAATATCCAAAATTAGAAAGGAAAGGGGAGAAATTACCACTGACACCACAGAAATACAAAGGAATATAAGAAAATAGTATGAAGGACGTTATGCCACTAAATTTAACAACCTAGAAGAAATGGACAAATTTCTAGAAACTTATAGCCTACCTACACTGAATCAAGAAGAACTGGATAATCTAAATAGACCAATCAATAGCAAAGAGATTGAAATGACTATCTATAATCTCCATAAAGGCAAAAGCCCTGGATCAGATGGTTTCACCAACGAGTTCTACCAAGCATTCAAAGAAGAATTAACATCTATCCTCCTCAGACTCTTCCAAAAAATTGAAGAGGAAGCAGTACTTCTTAACTCATTGTATGAGGCCAACATTACCCTAATACCAAAGCCTGGCAAAGACAAGACAAAAATGAAAACTATAGACCAATATCACTGATGAACACAGATGCAAAAATCCTAAACAAAATATTAGCAAATAGAATACAACAATGCTCAAAAAGATCATACATCATGATCAAGTGGGATTCATCCTGGAAGCACAAGAATGGTTCAACATTCAAAAATCAATCAATGTGATACACCACATAAACAAAATAAAACATAAAGACCATATGGTCATATCAATTGATGCAGAAAAAGCATTTGACAAGATACAACGTTCATTTATGATCAAAACACTAAATAAAATAGGTATAGAAGGAAAGTATTCAACATAATAAAGGCCATATATGAAAAACCCTTGGCTAACATACTGAATGGAGAAAAGCTGAAGCCTATTCCCCTTAAAATCAGGAACAAGACAGGGATGACCCCTGTCACCACTGATATTTAATATAGTACTAGAAGTTCTAGCCACAGCAATCAGGCAAGATAAAGGAATAAAACATATCCAAATTGGGAAGGAAGAGATCAAATTGTCAGTATTTGCACATGACATGATTTTTTTATATAAAAATTCCAAAGATTCCACCAGAAAAATATTAGAAACAATAAGTGAATATAGTAAAGTTGCAGGATACAAAATAAATGTACAAAAATCAACAGCATTCCTATATACAAAAAGTGAATCCTCAGAAAAAGCAATGAGGAAGTCAATTCCTTTTGCTATCACAACAAAAAAATGAAATACCTGGGAAATAACTTTAACAAAGAACGTGACAACCTTATACACAGAAAACTGTAAGACACTTTTGAAAGAAATTGGAACAGAATTTAAGAGGTGGAAAAATATCCCCTGTTCATGGATAAGAAGACTTAACATTGTTAAAAATGGCCATTTTGCCCAAAGCAATCTACAGATATATTGCAATACCCATTATAATCCCACAATCATACTTTTGTGAAGTAGATAAAAGAATTATCAGATTTATATGGAACCATAAAAGACCTCAAATTGCCAAAGCAATACTACATAAAAAAAAAAAAAATAAGGCTGGTGGCATTCTACTCCCTGACTTCAATTTATATTACAAAGCATCAATATTCAAATCAGCTTTGTATTGGTAGAAAAACAGAAACATATACCAATGGAACTGAACTGAAAACCCAGAAATAAATCCACAAATGTATGGACAAATAATTCTTGATAAAGAAGCAAAAAATATGTAATGGGGAAAAGACAGCCTCTTTAGTAGGCGGTGCTGGGAAAACTCGAAAAACATATGCAGAAGAATGAATCTGAGCTGTGAACTCTCTTCATATACAAAAATTAACTCAAAATCGATTAAAGACCTTCATATCAGACCTGCAACAATAAACTGTATAGAAGAAAACATTGGTACTAAGCTTATAGAGTTAGGACTGAAGGAAGACTTCATGAACCTGACCTCAAAGGCAAGGGAAGTAAAAGCAAAAATAAATGAATGGGACTATATCAAACTAAAAAGCTTCTGCACAGCAAAAGAAACCATCAACAAAGCAAAGAGACAGTCAACTGAATGGGAGGAAACATTTGCTAATAACGCATCAGATAAGGGCCTAATATCTAAAATATATAAAGAACTAATAAGACTTAATAACAAAAATCAAACAACTCAACTGAAAAGTGGGCAGAAGAACTAAACAGACACTTCTCCCATGAAGAAATACAAATAGCCAGCAGACATATAAAATAATGCTCATCCTCATTAACTATCAGGGAAATGCAAATCAAAACCACAATGAGATACCACCTCACACCTGGTAGAATGGCTGTTATCAGCAAGACAAGGAATAACAAGTGCTGGAGAGGATGTGGAGAAAAAGGAACTCTGGTACACTGCTGGTGGGAGTGCAAACTGGTACAATCATTGTAGAAGACAGTGTGGAGGTTCCTCAGAAAATTGGGAATGGAATTACCATATGACCCAGCAATCCCCCTTCTGGGGATCTACCCAAAATACTTGAAAACCTTTGTCCTCAAAGACTTATGTACCCCAATGTTCATTGCAGCGCTGTTCACAGTGGCCAAAACATGGAAACAACCAAAGTGCCCTGCGACAGATGACTAGATAAAGAAGCTGTGCTACTGGAATGTTACTCAGCTATAAGAAAAGATGAAATATTGCCATTTGCAACAAAATAGATGGACCTGGAGATCATCATGCTTAGTGAAATAAGCCAGACAGAAAAAACAAAGAACTGTGTGACATCACTCATATGTGGAATATAAACTGAAAGCAACAAAGAAAAAAGAAATGAACAAACAAACAAATAACCCATGGACACAATCAATAGTTTAATGTTTATTTGGGGACAAGTGGGTTAGGGAGGGGAGACGGAGGAGGGGATGGGACAGGAGGGGGGAAGCTAAATATAAGGTGATGAAAAGAGAAGTCACATTAGGTGGTGAACTTATTATACATCAAGTTGACAACACACTGTAGACTTGTATGCCTGAAACCTATGTAATCCTTGCTAACAGATGTCACCCCAATAAGTCTAACAAAAATGAATTAAAAAAAAAAGAAAACACACATACACATAGAGGCTGAATAACATGCTACTAAATAATGAATGGTCCAACAATGAGATCAAGAAAAATAATCAAAAGTTACCTTGAGATAAATGAAAACAAAAACACAATCACCCAAAATTTGTAGGACACAGAAAAAGCAGTCCTAAGAGGGAGATTTTTAGGAATACAGGTTTACTTTAAAAAACAATGCAAATAAAATATCTAAATTTACACTTCAAGCTGTTGGAAAAAAAAGAGCAGCAAACAAAGCCCAAAATGAGTAGAAGAAAAAGTAAAGATCAGAGCAGAAATAAATAAAATAAAGTGAAAAAAAAAGGCAACAAACAAACAAACAAGAAAAAGAAAAGGTCAGTAAAATCACATGCTGATTATTTGAGAAGATAAATAAAATGGGTTAACTTTTAATCAGGCTTATCCAGAAAAAAATCTCTGAGTAATAAAATAAAACATTAAAAATTAGAAGTGACAACTGACACCACAGAATTACAAATCATTATAGGAAAATGCTATGAACAATTATACACCAAAAATTAGATAATCTGAAAGAAATAGATAAAATTTTAGAAACATACAATCTTCCAAAACTAAATGAAGAGGAAGCAGAAAATATGAACAGGCTAATCACTTTAAACAAAATTGAATCAGTAGATGGCTTCACTGGTAGATTTTACACAACATTCCAAGAGGAACTTATTCTTCTCAAATTATTTTTAAAAATGCAAGATGAGGGAAGTTTCCCAAGCTCATTTAATGAGGCCACAATTACCCTCATTCTAAAACAAAGACATTACAAAAATAAAATAAAATTATAGGCCCATAATTCTTATAAACATAGATGTAAAATTCTTCAACCAAATATTAGCAAACCAAATTTAGCAATACATTACAAAAATTATACACCACAATCAGGTGGAATTTATTCATAAGATACAAGGTTGGTATATTATCTTCAAATCAATTACTGTTATATACCATATAAATGAAATGAAAGGTAAAAATCATATAATCTTACTAATAAATATAGAAAAAGCATTTTCCAAAACCACCCTCCATTTGTGATAAAAACTTGCAGCAAAATGGAAGGAAACATACCTCGACATAATAAAGGCCAGATATGACAGACCCACAGCCAACCTCACCATTCAGTATGATGGAAAAAGACAAAAATATCCACTTTCACACTTCATTCCACATAGTGCTGGAAGTCCTAGCCACAGCAATCAGGCAAGTAAAAAAAAAATCAAAAAGTATCCAAATTGGAAAGGAAAATGTAAAACTCTCATTTGCAGATGACATAATACTATACAGAGAGAAACCCAAAGATTCTACCAAAAACTATCAGAACATGGTCATCCTCGTTAGTATAGTGGTGAGTATCCCTGCCTGTCAAAAACTATCAGAAGACATAAATAAATTTAGTAAAGTAGCAGGAAACAAAATTAATATTCAAGAATTTGTGGCTTTTTATACATCAATAATGAATTATTAAAAAATGAATTAAGAAAAAACTTGCTTTTACAATTGTATCAAAAATGCCTAGGAAAAAATTTAAATAAGGACACAAGAGATCAAAAGTTATGACTTCAAAGAAAGAAACTGAAAAAGATACAAATAAACAGAAATACTCTGAGGGCCATCCAGGAAAAATACAGCCATAAATCCCTCTCTTTTTTTTATTACATGGCTGAATACTTTTCAGACAGCCCTCATATACCATGTTCATGGACAAGAAGAATTAATAGTTTATATGTCCATGCTACACAAAGCAATCCATACATTCAATGCAATCCCTATCAAAATAACAATGACATTTTGTCACAGAACTAGAATAAATAATCTTAAAATTTATATCAAACAACAAAAGACCCCAAATAGCCACAAAAATCATAAGAAGGAACAAAATTGAAGGTATTTTGGTACCTAATATCAAACTATACTATAAGGTTGTAATCAAAGCATCATGGTATTGGCTTAAAAATGGACACATAGATCAATGGAACTGAAGAGAGAGCTCCCCACCCCAAACCCTACAGTTGTATGGTCATTTAATCAATGACAAAGGAGGCAATAATATACAGTGAGATAAAAACAGTCTACTCAATAAATGGTGCTTGGAATACCGGAGAGAGATACATTGGTGGTGGTGGAGGAAACATACCACCTTTTACACCGCATACAAGAATAAACTCAAAATTGATTTGCAGACTTGAATGTAAGCTCCCAAACCATAAAACTCATAGAAAAAACATAGGTTGTAATTTCTTTGACAATACTTTTAGCATTTTATATATATTTTATAATCTCACTGGGCAAAGGAAACAATAAAAATATAAACAAATGTTACTATGTTAAATTAAAAAGTTTTTGCACACAAATGAAACAATCAACAAAACAAAAAGACAACTTACTGAATAGGAGAAGATATCTGAAAATAATAGATCAAATAAGAAGTTCATATCGCACATTTATAAAGAATACATACAACGTAACACCAAAAAAAGAAAAACAATTAAATTAAACATGGTAGAAGACCTGAATAGACATTTCTCCGAAGAGGACATACACATGGCAAATAGATATATGAAAACATGCTCAATGCCACTAATTGTCAGAGAAATGCAAATTAAGACCACAATGAGATGTCACCTCACTCCTGTCAGAATGGCTCTCATCAGTAAACCAACAAACCACAAGTGTTGGCAAGGAGTGGAGAGAAAAGTCTACTGTGCTGTTGGTAGATTGCAATTATGTGAAATGGTTTGGAGGTTTCTCAAAAAATTGAAAAGTGAATTACTTTATGACCCAGCAATTCTACTTCTGGATATTTATAAAAAAAATCGCAAAACATTATTTCAAAAAATATTTGCTCTCCTATGTTTAATGCAATACTGTTTATAATAATCAATATATAAAAGCAACCCAAGTGCCCATCAATAGAAAATTGAATAAAAGAAAATTGTGGTACATATATACAATGTAATATTCCTCAGCCATAAAAGAAGAGTAAAATCCTGACATTTGTGACAACATGGAAGGACCCACAGGGTATGAAATAAGTAAAACTGAGAAGAACAAACACCATATGATTCCACTTATATATGGAATATGAAGAACAAATAAATGAATGAACAAAACAGAAACAGACTCAGATGGTAGAGAACAAACTGGTAGTTTCCAGAGGTGAGGGAATTTGGAGGTCTGGGTAAGAAAGGTGAAGGTTTTACTACATACAAATTGGTATTTACAAAATAGTTGCAATGACGTAAAATACAGTATAAGGAATAAGTCAACAGTAGTGAAATAGCTGGTGTTAGGTGGGTAGACTAATTAGGAGAACACCTCATAAAATATATACATGTCAACCACTGTGCTTTTCAACTAAAATTAATATAAAATAATAGTGAATGTCAACCACAATTGAAAATTTTTTTTAAATGCCTAATACTCAAAAATAAAATAAAATAAATGTGAAGAGAGAGTATATTTAATATTTACTAATATTAAAAATACTTATGATAGGTTAACAATGGATCACTTTATAAAGATTCTGCAAGTACCATGCATCATACCCAAAAAAGGCAGAAGAGAAGGAATAAAAAAGCAAGGAAAGACGCAAAGTAGGAAGAAAGAAAAGAAAGATGGAAGGGAAGGAGGAAGAGAGGAAGGGAGGAAAGAAAAAAGGAAATAAAGAAAGAAGGAAGAGAGGAAGAGAGGGCAGCAATCCTGTGGCTGTTGCCCCAGTTCCTTTGCCACAAGAAAATTTATTAACTATCTGTGAAAATAGGGACTACTGATTTAAGCTAAACTTGTTCTTCTATAATATTTTTATGTTAAATTTAAATGTTTATTACATTAAGTTTATTGTTCATAAAAATACACACAGGTGGTTGGATTGCACCCTAGAGTTTCTGGTCCATTAGTTCCTGCACAGGGACCCAAAACTTGCATTATTTTAACAATTCACAGAGGCTGCTGTTGTTGCCATTTAGGTACCATAACTTTAAAAACCACTGAAGTAGAATTGTGAATTAGAGGCAATACAGTTTTGGGAACAAATGCAAATTATTCTTTCAAAAAATGAAGGATGTTTTAAATGATTAGGAAGGTCAAGAAATGACTTTTTTAAAGGGGAAGATTAAGCATATATCTAAACTAAAAGAAAGGTGGTAGAAAGATGGGGTGTTCAAAGCAAAAGCAGGAAGTAATTCATTCAGTAAGGTCATGAGCAGGCATAGAGAGGAATCAGAACTCTTTTTTGTTATTTTTGTGTGATTTTTTAGTGATCCTATAAATATTACTAGGAACTTATTTTGTGCCTAATGCTATGGAAAGCGTAGGAATGACCAAAAGAACCCATTTTCCTCAAAGTGATCAAAGTAAGCAGAACTAGCAACAGGACAGCCAATGACAATGGAGTCTGGGAAGAAGAGAGGTCCACATGTGAACTCTGATTACACACGAGAGAATCCAAGTTGGCCCAGGTAGTTCGGAGAATACTTCCTCAAAGAAATTACACCTTTGAGCGTTTTAAGCTCCACTTTAGAGACAAAAGGGGCACTTTGTCTGCGACAGAGAGAATTGGGCTTAAATTGTGCATTAAAGAATAACGAAGATAAAAGAAGGATTGAAGGAAGGATAAAGTTGATAAAGGAAATCATTTGAAGTAGAAAAGTTACATAAAAAGACCCAGGTACTCTTAGAAAAGCACTAGTAAGTTGTCACCTGTGAGAGTAGAGGCTCTCAGAATTGGGGCTAGGGGCCACATTTGGCACAGGTATGTTGAAAAGCCAACAGCAGATGAATAAAAGAAATGCAGAGGCTCAATGGGGCCTGCTGGGTTTAGTGCAATTTTATTGTATGATCAGTTGTGGATGACATTTTCCAGCATAATGCAATAGTAGTTTGAGGTTCTTGGTGAATTCTCACGGCAACCAACCTTGCTTAGGAGTGTCAAATGAAAGCCTAATGTATGGGGTGCTTTAATAAAGTCAATGAGTAGTGTATGTTGTTGCTCATTAAACTTCTGTATCTGAAATGCAACAGCCCTTCAGTCTGCCGATAGACTTGGCAACTCTGACAGCACTGAGCCTGAGAGTCTGCAATGTTGTTTTGAAGCTAGAGGATTTTGACCACTGAAGGCAACATCTGGAAATCAAAGTGGATGCTTTCTACACTCTTAGAGATAAAGGTCCTATTGTTGCCAACAATAGGTAAATTCCTAATTCCTAGGAAGAGTCAGAGCATTTCCTGAATGGCAGAAACAACCAATTGCATGTAGATTTAATGGTGACCTTAATACAACTAAAGGAAGAATGTATTCAGTAGGGGCATGAAACATTAAGGACAAATAAAGAGACCAAAAGCAGCACAGTGTCCTATACTGCACAAAAGAGACGCTAAATATGGTAGGTCTGAGGTTCAACTCAAACAATACGTGTTCTCCAGGTGGCTGGTATGTTACCTGAGACAACACTGTGTAAGATATTCTCCTTAAGATTATTCATTCTTTTTTCTCTCAGGAAGTACAATCTCAGAGACAGAGTAATTTGGAAGCATCATAGATATGCAATATAAATGTACATACATCTTTCTTTTGCTTATATTACTTGCAAAAGCACACTACAAATAGATGCAGAGCAGCAATCTTGTGCCACCTCCTGAAATGAAGGGTGACCCAGCATCTCTTCCCCTCAGGATGACCTCACGAACACACAAAAGTACATAAAAGACACCCTCTCCTGACTACTTCTTTGCACCAACCAGGTCAGCTTTATATACTCTGTAGGTAACATGTGTTGTCTTGTAAGCTTCCTTTATTTATTCCAGTCTTACAGTACAAAAATCTAGTTTCTTGCCCTGCTAGCCACTTCAAATCCTTTCCCTTAAACTCTAGTAGGCTCAGTGGTAGCCCAAAGAATTAGAATCTGATTTAGCTACGATGATGTGAAGGCACAGTCGTGACTCTGACCCAACTCTAACTGACCCTCTAGTAAATACCCAACACAAACATATGCAGTAATGCTTATAGTGGCATGAGGATAACCAATTCTGCTGATTCCTTTCTTAGCAAAGTGATAGAATTTTTGGTAAAATAAGAAATTACACTAGATAATAAGGGACAATAAAATTTGTTGCAATTTGTTTTGAGTACCAAAATTGCATTTGCTGGAGGAATTATGATGTGTGTGAGGCTAACTGCATTTAAGAAAGGGAAATATATGCCATACGAACACATCCATTTACAGAAAATACTATAACTATTAAAATAGTTATAACTTTATATGTCACTCTCAGTATAATTTTAGCAACTCCTACCCCCAAATAAAACAAAACATTATATGGATAATGAATAAGAAATTTAATATTGTATGGGTGACTAATTTGGCTATTTAAGAAAAAAATTAGAAACTGGAAGCTCTAAACTTGATTAGCCTTTTTGTCATAGGTTGCAACATTAGTTTGACAACAATTGAAACACATAGCTCATTATTCTTACATGGCCTCTCTATTACCTGTTCTTCTTAGAGTTTCAGTACTCTGTTGAAATTCTAATTTTTGCTTCTAGCAGAAGTTTTTCTTCGTAAAGCTAGTTATGAGGAGAAGGCCAAATAAAACAGAATTATATATCATTCTCAACTCAAATTTGTCTCTCTCTCTCTCTCTTTACTTCTTTCTTATCCTCTAAGATTACTTCAAATATCATACCTGATTACCTGGACTAGAAACAAAGACTTTTATAAAATAGAGTTCATTAATACACCAGAATATTCTAGAAAGTACTTTCTGCTCCCTTCTCATGAAATTCTTACTTCCATTATAATTGCCAGAAAAAGTGTTTATTAAGATGCAATATTCATTGTTGCATCGAATTAAGTCTGAGTCATTCACACTTTAACACAACTAACATAATCAACTGTATTTTACCAAAGAAATGAGCATTTAAGATGGCGAAAAAAACTTTGAAAAGACTCTGATGACTTTTACTGATGTAAAAAGAAAGAAAAGAGAAGTTTTAAAAGACACATCGGTAAAAATAAGATGCCTTAGTAGGCCACCAATGCAGAAGGATTTAGGGAGCTGGGGATAGCTAGGCCCCTTTACCCACCACCAACTGACCTGTGGATATAGCAACCAGGAAAGATAATAATAGAAATGTATTAATGTCAAATCACATTTATTTTACCAACTTAACAAGCAAGAGTTCTCTGCTGGTCACTCTGGGCTGACATAGTAATATGTCTTGAAGAGGTGAAAAAATGGGAGGTGCATGCAAAGACTTGTCTTGTCCCTTGTTTTTGTGGAAGCAGTACATTTGTCAAAAATCTATTGATTAAAAATAATTCTTCATATAACTAAGTTAGCATATAACCTCTTCATGTAAACTCCATCAAGGGCAGAATTGAGCAGTTTGCTAAAAGGCTACCATGAGAGCCTAGCCAAAGAAGCAGCAACAAACTCCTGGTATGATTTCAAAATATGTAATTTTGATTGTGCATGTTTGTGTGCACGTGTGCATGCACATGTGTGTATGTCTATGCGCCAAGGAGCCCCTAGGAAGAAAGAGCAGAGACCTTCCCCATGGGTTACAACATCCCGCTTTTATTTCTGACTTCTAATAAATTTTATCAACCCCATTTTAGGTTTACAGTCTGAAAGTTTATAGCTTGTTATTTTGGACTCAGTTGAACATAACCTTTCCCCAAACAGATTGACAAGGATGGATTTTGAAGCCAATTGGTACTTTTGGAAAATCAGTACCAGCAAATTTGACTTGGAGAAATTGACCTAGAATCTTCTAGGTCTCTTTTGGTTTCCTACTTGGAGTTATGTCCCAGGTATTAGACTGATTTAATCCCTAGATAGTCCTTTAGGAAGTGGTAATCATTGTCCAGAGTCAGTTTATCAGGCCAGTTGATGTGGATCGTACACTGATCATCATCTTTCAACTTACTAAATGGAAGTCTTCCTTTCTTGGCTCTTAAACATGTGAATATTGCCACATTCATGTAGAATTATTACCCCTTTTTCACTTACTAATATCCTTGACTGGGGGTCTTATTTCTATAATACTGGGGAGTGAAGGGTAGAAAGGTTGGGGTCTCTTTCCTATCCTCAAATTACTCCTCCTAGACCTTTTTGGGGACTATATCTGCATGCTCCTATCTTCACTCCTGAATGGCCTGACCAGACATACTATTTTTAATGGGACAGAAAACAACGATACTGTCCCATTTCAAATGGTTCACATGGTCAGACTATTCAATATAGTACTGGAAGTTATATATTGAATATTATTATTTCTTTAGCCATATAAATCAGGAAAAAGAAAGGAATAAAGAGTACCCAAATTGGGAGAGAAGAAGTCAAATTGTTGCTATTTGCAGATGACATGATCCTTTATATATAAATTCCAAAGACTCCACCAGAAAACTATTAGAAACAATAAACAAATACAGGGGAGTTCCTTGGTGGTGTAGTGGCTTAAGGCTTCAGCACTGGCACTGTCAACCCTGCAGCCTGGGTTCGATTCCCAGCCAGGGAACTACCCACATACAAAAAAAAACCAAAACAAAACAAAAAACAAAAACAAAAGAAACAAATACAGTAAAGTCACAGGATACAAAATCAATGTGCAAAAAATTAATTTCATTATCATATACAAACAACAAAACTTCAGAAAAAGAAATGAGAAAATCAATACCTTCTGTGATTCCTTTTCACTTATCAATTTGTTAGACAGTTATGCCTTAGAATTTTGATTTTAAATGTTTAGTGTATGTTAGAACTGTCATGTGTCCTTGTTAAAAATTCAGATTCCTGAGCCTGAAGATAATACATTCTGATTCTACAGAACTGCAGTGCATTTTAATAATAACATCATATGTTTTGTATTCCAGAAGTCATAAATAATTTTACTGGAAAGGGTATACCAGCAGTGTCCAAACTTTTGGTTTCCCTGAGCCTCATTGGAAGAAGAGTTTCCTTGGGCCACACATAAAATACACTAATACTAACAATAGCTGTTTAGCTAAAGAAAAGGTTGCAAAAAAATCTCATAATATTTTAAGAATTTGTGTTGGGCTACATTCAAAGTCATCCTGGGCTGCAGGTTGACAAGCCTGGTGTAGACAGACAAGTCAAACACTCATATTATACTTAATAATAAAGACTATCATAAAACTGTTCAAACATTAAATGAAACAATGTATGTTAAGTGCTTACCATACTACAGTAACATATGCGGTCTGACAAGTTCACAAACTTCCCACCATGTGGTTATGTTGATAAACAACTTGGTAAAGTTTCATAACCTTGGTATATCTGTGTTGCATAGCTGTGTTCCTGTCGACATGTGGCGGTGTCTTCCTGAGTGACATTTATTATTGTTTTTTGCGTGTTACTGTGTGCCATCACATGAACATTGGAGCTTGAATTAGAGCAATGAACAAAGGTTAAATTTCTTGTTAAACTTGACATGAGTGGAAGAGAAATCAGGAATATGTTAGTACAAATTTATGGGAATAATTCCATGAAGAAAATGGCCGTGTACAGATGAATTAAATGTTTTTCTGAAGAAACAGAATGCATCACTGATGAAGAGAAATCAGGGCAGCCAGCAGAACTGATGAAAACAGCAAAAATTCATTGAATTGTGCACCAAAATCATTGGCTGACTGTGAGAAGCATAGCAGATCAAGTAAATATCAGTCGAGAAACAGTTAGGAAAACGTTAACTGAAAATCTTGGCATGAGAAATGTTTGTGCAAAAATGGTCTTGAAAGAAGTCACCTATGAACAAAAGCAAAGGAGAGTCAAAATTTGTCATGACCTTTTAGAGAGGCAAGATGATGTTTTGGGCCTTGTTATCACCAGTGATGAAACATGAGTGTGCCAATATGACCCTGAAACATATGTTATGAAAAGAATGACAAAGAAATCAAGTCAGTATAATATTTGTTGTCTCTGTTTTTGACTTTTAAAAGAAATTCTTCTCACCTTGACTTAAAGATCTGTTTTCCCTATTTACTAACCCCATGGGTGAGCTGATTTCTTTGCAGTGATGCTTTCCTGTCACCTGTGGGTTTTCTGCTAGTGGGGTCAATTGCAGTATAACCTTCTAAGGATACATGGGGACAAAGAAATGAATCTAATCTCCAACAAATTTGGCAGCACAAAGCCTTAAAAGACTCCAAAGTGAGAACATGTCTCTAAAAACCTCACCATTATGTTATAATCCTTTCACTTTTTCTGTATGGCTTCAATTTCTCAAACATGCTGTGTTAGGAAGCAGGAAGTCAGGTTCTGGCTAAGGAGCTAATTAGTTGTGTAGCCCTTAATAAGTTGCTTGATCTCTCCAGTTTCAGCAAATCTTTACTTACAATATGAAGAATGAGTTGCTGAGACTCTAACATTATAGGAAAATTTCACTAAAATATATTTCTAGTTTCTTCATTTCTTTGTGTTCTCAACCTATATTTCTTGCTTAGGTGTGAGCTGTGGCAAGAATCTCAGAGTGAGTAAACAATACTACAATTCTTTAAGGCTCTTGAGCAGCTTTTCCTTTAGAAAGCTCATGGGGACTCTATCTGATATAATTTTCCTCTTTGGTGTCTCCTCAAGGACCTGTTGTACACAGCTGTCTTTGTGTTATGATTATGTCTCTCATTGGCAGTACCCTCAGCTCTATTGTAAATGACTTAGCACAGAAAATCTGACTGTTCATCAAACCTTGTATGTCTATATCTTATTAGCTGCTCAGTAAATACTTTAAAAATGAACAAATAAATATGTTGTTACATGCACATTGAACATATATTACATACATTGTAATGTTTCTCCATTATAAGAATATTTTATTATATTTGCAGTTATTTCCATTTTAACTTTACTATCAAAAAATTGTATTTTATTTATATAGCCTTTTTCTTTATAATTTTAGAATATATTTTACATGGATCATTGGTCATTAATCAGTATAAATGTGTCTTTATTACCAAATTTCTTATCAAAATTATACCAGCTGAGCTGAGTTGTATAGATTTTAAAAAGTACATGTTTTATTGCTTTTTATGGTTAATGTTTTCTTTCTTTTTTTGTTTTCTTTTATAGAAGACTTTATGGTTACTTCTTCCTCCTTTAAAAGAGAAAAGCAACAAAGCTTTCACTGTCACTCTCCAGCCTGTTCTTTACTCAGAGAAGGGAGCTCTTTCTCTTTACTTGCCCCTTAATTGTTCTTCCTTTAGATCCCAGCTCAGGTGGCATTTCCACAAGAAATCTCTCTTTGACTTTCCTAAGTAGGTCAAAATCCCTCATGTATTTGTAACTTTTCTTTGTAACAATTTTTGCAAAATTCAGTTTACATGTATTTGCCTGGTTATTTTATTTTTCTGTCTCTTCCACTTACTTTTGAGTTCCTTGAGAGTCTGTGTATTCATTATATATTCAAAAAAGTTAGTAATATTAAGGTCTGAAAGAAAGCAAATACTGACTGTTCTTCATAAGTGAAATAAATAGTGTAACTATAGGCCAATCTAATTTATTTTCAGAAATATAGCTATAAAGTCAACTTGGATCTATTGGCTCAATGGCATAATATACATTAGATGTTCTTATTGACGTCTTATTGAATTATTATGACTGTTTTAAAATAAATTGCATTATTAGAAAATTATAGGCATCGTAAGAACAACCAATCAGGAGATGATTGTTATTAAAAACATAGTTTGCTATACTCACAGATCCCAAAGGAGGGACTGAATTTCATGTGATGGCAGTATAGAGAAGGGAGCAATTACCCAGAGCAGCCATGAGTCAGAGAGAGGAGACAACTGCAGTGATAGCCTTTATTGTAGTTTCTGCAATAAAGAATGAGTGAGACAGTAAAAAGGCTCATGATTGGATAATTTAAATAATTTCAACAGGATCTGGACATAGAGACTGTCCCTAGTTATCCGGTACCTGACCCTCAGGGAATTGATGCAGGTGTATGGTGTCTAGAGTTTGAGATCCATATCAGGAAAGAAGGTGGCTAGGAGTGTGGATGTTGGATTAATTATTTGGTGTTTCAAAATCATGCCCTTGTGGGAATGAAGGGAGTGATAAAAGAGGCAGGAGGCTAAGGCCAGGTGACGCAGGCATATTATCAAATAGTCCCACAGTGGTTAGTGTGTCTGGAATATGCATGTAGGGCAGATGTTAAAGCATCAAGTTTATAGAAGCTAGAAACACGGTTAATCACCATTGTCTACTAGAAATGAAATCAAGTTGATAGAAGGAAAACTGAGACATAACTAATACCCTGTTGCCTCTCAGTCAATTGAAAGTTTCCATTTGTAATTGTATAGAGAAAACTTAAAACTTTTTATTTTATATTTTTTAATTTACAAAACTATATACTATGAAGCTGAAAAAGACATAAAGTTATATTTTTATTTTTTAGCTTATTTAATTTTCACATTATTGTGACATATTAAATCAATTTGGCAGATGAAGGTAAGTTAAATAATTTACCCCAAATTCATATAGTAAGCAGCTAATAGATCCTAGCTACAAAACATGGTTTTTCATAGCATTCTCCCTTTTATACTCTGCTATTGCAACCAAAATGACAACATTTGCTTTCTTAGCATTCAGTCTTCCATGAGTAGTGCTTTTTAAATGCTATATTAAATTAAATTGAGGATTATAAGAAGTTTAAAATATGATTCTCATTCAAATAGAATCTGGAATCCATCTGGAAGACTGGGTAAATATGTGACTTTTATTGTTAAATTACTTGTTTTTTTTACATATGGTAGAAGAGTAAAACCATATTTCATTTTGAAACAGTGCCTAGAGATTTTTTTTCTTTTAGAAATACCATTAAATGATGCTTGGGACAGAGGCACCACTCTAGGCAACTAAACTTTCTTTAGTCTAGACAAAGAAACAAAGATTAATGTATGAATAAACCATCTGCAGTAGAAATAAAAAGATATTGGAACATGCAGGTCAAGAGAGAAGATTATTAATAAAACGTGAAGGGAAAGGATAAGACATGCAAGAATCTATAGTTTAAATTTGGAAAATAAGAGAAAAATTTAATTATATAAATATTTAGTATTAAAGTTGTTTGAATTGCTGCAATATAATCTCTCCACATCCCCTAATTTTTAGTAGAGTTTTATGTCAGTCAAGAGGAAGAGCTTAAAAGTGAGAATGATTAAAAAGGGTCCATTAAAAATATGTATTTTCTGGCACATAAATCAGAACCAGGATGAATGTGGAACCATCACATTGTAGGACATATATAAAAATTAAAAACATATCCAGAGAAAATTAAATGGGAGGGGCAAACGATGCCCTATAGACTACAATGATGGACACATTGACATCAGAGTTATCTATAATTCACTAAGTTCCATAAATTCTATAATAATATTTATCAAACGAATTAAATTCTTCAGTTGCCCTCTGCCCAAATTTCTCCAAGACCTAAGCAATAGATGAAAGTGAATATTAATAGTGAAATATACATTTCTTTATCATCTCAGAAGCCTATCCTAAATCCAGATCTGGTCTATGAATATTGATATATTTTTTAACTAAAGCAAGCATCAGGTGGGAGGAAAATCTTCACTCTTATTTCTACTGGACTAGAGGTTCTTCCAGAACAGGCTCTCTGCTTCCTGAGAAAAGGACAATGTCTAAATCATTGCTGACCCCTTACTACCAAGCAGAATGGATGGTGTCTGGCAGAAGAGTGAACAGTGAATGGTGGTTGAATTTAATTATGTTGAGATTAAACAGACATTGCTAAGTGAACAAACTAATGATAGAATTACATTTCTTCTGAGTTAGCTAAGTATAAACATCCCAAACTTGATCTTCTTGTCTGGTATTTTTCTTCAAAAAATCCTTTTGCGGCTAACTCAAAGAGAGACCAAACTCTGTTCATCAAAGCTGGTTTTTATTGTTGCTATTTATATAATTTATTTTAATAAAATATTACAGCTATTCACAGACATTATGTATGATGGTGAAATTTTTTTTTCTTTTTGGTATGTGGGTAGCTCCCTAACTGGGAATCGAACCCAGGCCACAGCACCAACAGCATCAATGCCAAAGCCTTAAGCCACTACACCATCAGAGAACTCCCTGATGGTGAAATTTTAAACTTGTACAATATAGCTCTTAGTGTATGAAGCAGGCTGTCAGTAGTATATGTACTATTCACTCCATCAATAGATCTTAGTGTTAAAAAAAAAAAAGAAACTCTGTGTGTGTGTGTGTGTGTGTGTGTGTGTGTGTGTGTACTGCTATTTTTTTCCAAGTTCAGAGTTATCAACAGTAGAGAGGCCCAATTCAGGGGTCTCTTTAACTCTTCAGTAGGTATAATTTTCTTTGAGCTGGCTATCATTTAAAGTTTCATCCAGTCTGTTTATTTGAAAAAGGCTTGCTTTTCTAGAAATAATTACCAGCCTAGGGTGCTTATATGATTATTTCGTAGTCACCATTTTATCAAATTGACGCATTTGTTGCCTAGATAGTCTGCTTGTATTTCAGAATGGAATTAGTTTCTACATTTATTTTAATAGTATTAATATACAGTTTTAATATACAGTACTAACATTTGGGAACAATTCACAGTAATAGGCTCTGAGACCTGAAAAATAAATGTTGAAATTATAAAAACCTAAATATATGAAATTTAAAGAGACAATTTACTTTAGTTTTGAGATAGATATCATTTAAAAAAGTATGGACACTTCTGCTTTCAAAGCTAGTGAATGTCATGAATTAGATGTGACATTTGTGCATGAATTGATTATTGTCTGAGATTTGCTTTATTCATCAGAAATGCAGAAGTAATAATTATTATGTAATAATAGGTTTTCATGACCCTACAATGTACCAAAATAATAAGTGAAACAGTAAAAGGATAATCAGTAAAAGGTGACTATTATAATCATAAATTTAAAACATGGTTTTATTTTTAAATACAAAATATCTTAACTAATCTTGGTCAAATGATTTGTTTTTTCTTCTGTCACATGTATTGCACAGAATGAAGGTATTGATAGAGTGGGAGGTTAGACTCTCAGAGACAGAAAACTAATATTTATAAAGTGCTGATTTAATATAAAGTGCTACTTAATTTAAATGCATTATCATTATTTTTATCAAAAGATATTCAATATTAGATGTCCACCATTGTAATAATATATATGTACATTATCTTAATGACTCCTTGTGTAACCTGTTTTAGTATCTGTTTTGCAAGTGAGGAAATGAAAGCCATGCTGTTAAATTAGTATGAAGTAGATTTGAGATTTGAACCAAATTTGCCTGATTTCAAATTAAGTAGGGTAATAAGTACAGGTAGAAATATACTGAGCAACTTTATTTCTGTCAAACACCCTTCTAAGTAATTTATTGAATTACTGATTTGTTCCTTATAAAAAATAATTCATTTTAATTACTATTGTTATGAGCCTAATTTATACATGAAGAAATTTAGGTACAGAGATGGTAAGTAACATTCTTAAAGTCACACAACTAAAAATGTTAACTCAGAGAGACTTTAAAACTAATATTCAAGCTGCATTGAGTTCTAGGAGAGGGAGGCTAACTTTACCGTGTTATTATATTTGTGAACACTTTTTTGCCACTACACCACCTTAATCTATGCTGCCTCTAATCCTGATTATTCAGTGATTAGATTCCTGTAGTTTTTCTCTTCTTAAAATATTATTTTGAGAGCTATATAGTTTTATGAAAAACTGCATTTCTATGACTCAGCAAATTAGACCTCAAAAATATAGAAAAGATGTCAAATAACTCTGGAAATATCACCCAAGAACTCAGTGCAAAGCAAGGAAGCATTCACAATTTCAAACTATCTCTTACTTGCACCAGAATTTAAGCACATGTAATGAGGGTAAATAAGTACAGGCATGCCTCATTTTATGACACTTAGCTTTATTATGCTTCCCAAATACTGTGTATTTTAGAAATTAAAGATTTGTGGCAACCCCATTTCAAGCAAAAATATTAGGGCCATTGTTTCAACAGCATTTGTTTATTTAGTGTTTCTGTATTATCACATTTTTCAAATGTTATTATTCTTATTATATTTCTAATGGTGATCTGTGATCAGTGATCTTTGATGTTACAATTTTAATTGGGAGCACCAAAAATTATAACTATAGAAGATGTTGAACTTAATTTATAAATGTTGTATGTGTTCTGACTGCTCCCATTACTAGCTGTTCATTGTCTTTCTTTCTTTCCTTAAGACTGCCTATTCTCTGAAATAAAACAATATTGAAATTAGGTGAATTAATAACCCCACTATGGCCTTTAAATGTTTAAGTAGAAGGAGGGATTGCACATATCTCCCTTTAAATCAAAATGCTATTAATAGTAATGATTAAGCTTAGTGAGTAAGGTATGTCAGAAGCTAAATCAATCTAAAAGACAGGCCTCTTGTGCTTAACCTGTGCCAAGTTGTGAATGACAGGAGAAGTTATTGAAGAAAATTAAAAGTGCTACTCCAGTGAACACACAAATAATAAGAAAGTAAAACAGTTGTATTGCTGATATAATATAAAGAAAGTTTTAATGGTCTGGATAAAAGATCAATTCAGCCACAACATTCCCTAGGACAAAGCCTAATTCAGAGCAAGACCCTAATTTTCTCTAATTCTTTGAAAGCTGAAAAAAGGGAGGAACCTGCAGAATAAATGTTTAAGGCTAACAAAAATTGGTTCATGAAGTTTAAGAAAAGAAGCCTGGATTCTACCACTCTCACCTGTCTGGCAGGAGGGGCTGTGAGATGGAAACTGAGATCCTGGAGTGGGTCCTGCAAACTGCAGCAACTGGACTTTCTGGTTAATGCTTTCAATGTATAAAGTCAGAGAGATGCCATCAAGGTGGTGGCATGAGAGCAGAGATTCTTGAAACCTTCCCTGAAAATTACAACAAATTAAACAACCATAATCCCACAAAAAATTCCTAAGGAACACATAACCTAACCTGAGAGACCACCACATCACAAGAAAACACATAAAGGTTGGGGGAAATGGTGAGCAAGAGAGAAGGGAAGGGAAAAACATGGAGACAGGGTTGCAGAATGCAGTCTGAGGTCCAGTAGAGAGGAGTTAGGCGGGGGCCAAGGAAAGCAGGCCAGAGCTTAGCCTGGGAGAGTTAGGAACTGAGATGCCAAAAGGCACAGAAACATAGACCTGGTGCACAGCACTATCCTAGGTGAAACATGGGCCCAGAAGAGAAAAGAAAATGAGACAATGGTGTGCATGCCTCTCTAACCCCATACATGTCTGACAAACGGACAGACAGGCTTGTATTGTAACTGAGCTCAGCACCTAGGTCAGCGACCTCAGCACTTAAAGAGGACATAGCTAGTACTGCCCTCACTGTCAGGCAGAAACCGTGAAGAGCCTGGCTTCCTCTGCCCACTCTCTCAGAGCTCTGTACATTGCTTACAGGGAAGGAGATGTAGGAGCTAGTCTAATCAGCTGTGGTCTAGAACTTGCCATTATCTGGTACCATAGACAAACCTGAACCTTAGCCAAAAATTCTCATCCCCACCCTTCCCAGCTAAAATTGGCAGGAGGATCCAATGCAGCTGAGACACACAGGTGAAGCAGTTTCTGCTTGCACTGGGAATCAGAAGTGCAGACCTTCATCATTCGCCACATGATTCCATGAGGGTGGCACACTGTGACTAAGACAACTGAGTCAAAGAAGAGAAGCCTACCTCCAAGAAAACTGCCAGCATAAGACAAACACAACACAAAACAAAACAAAAAAGAAAAAACCAAAAAAAAAAAACAAACAAACAAAAAAAAAAAAAAAAAAAAAAAAAAAAAAAAAAAAAAAAAAAAAAAAAAAAAAAAAAAAAAAAAAAAAAAAAAAAAAAAAACAAGAGAAAACAAATCACTGTAGCTCCAAAACTTCAGCAACACCTACTGGAATGAAAAAAAAAAAAAAAGACCTCTTTATATCTACCTGTCTCAACAAGATCCACTCTTGTAGACAGATGCCAGACAAGAGAAACACACCAATAGCTATGAATATATAAGGGAACAAAGCTGCTCAGAAAAAAAAATCTCCAGAAAAGGGACTTAAGAACATAAAAATATGTTATTTCAATAACACACAATTTAAGATTGCAGTTTTGAAGTAACTCAACAAGATGCAAGAAAACACAGACAGGCAGTTTAATGAACTCAGAAAGGAAATCTACAAACAGAAGGAACATTTTAAAAAAGAGATTGAAACCTTAAAGAAGAACCAAATAGAAATTCTGGAGATGATGAACACAATAAAAGAGATGAAAAATGAAAAAAGCTAGAATAGAAAGAAAAAAGAGAAAAAGTTAAAACAGACACACAGACCAATGTAATAGAATTGATAATCTAGAAATGAATCCAAATATATAGGGGCAGATAATTTTTGATGAATGAGTGAAAAAATTTTAATAGAGAAAAGAAAGCTTTTTCAGTAAATGGTGCTGGGATAATTGGAAAGCCTCATGCAAAAGAATAAATCTGGACTATGACCTGTCACCATATACCAAAAATAATGTAAAATGGATTAAAGACTTTCACATAAGACCTGAAATAATAAATTGCATAGAAGAACACATTGGTACTAAACTTATGGACCTTTGGTTCAGGGAAAATTTTATGAATTTGACCTAAAAAACAAAGGAAATGAAGGTAGTAAATAAACAAATAGGACTGTATCAAACTAAAAATGATTTGCATAGTGAAGAAAGTCATCAATCAAATGAAGGAAAACCAAAACAAAAATGGAAGAAAACAGTTGCAAACAAAGCCTCTGGGAAGGGGATAACCTCTAAAATATATGAAGAATTCATACAATTCAACAAAAATAAAACAAACAATCCATTCAAAAAATGTACAAAGAACTTGAACACTTTTCTCAAGAACACTAGAAATGGTCAACATATATGTTTAAAAATGCTCAACTTTACTATGTATTAAGAAAATTCAAATCAAATCCACAATGAATTATCACTTCACATCTGTTATAATGTCTATCATCAATAATACAAATAATAACAAGTGTTGAAGGCTGTGGGAAAAAAAGAACCTTCATACACTGCTCATGAGAATGTTAATTGGTAAAGCCACTATGAAAATAGTCTGAAGGTTCTTTAAATAACTAAATAAAGTTAGCATGTGACACAGAAATCCCTCTTCTGAGTATGTACCTCAAAAATATCTGAAAACTTTTGTCTGCAGAGATATACTAAGGTTTTGCTAGAAAGTATCCAGCCATGTAATATGAAAAATAGAAGCATTTCTGGCTGGATTCTTTCCAGAGAGCTGTTCATTGCAGTATTGCTCACAATGACTAAGACATTGAAACAACCAAACTGTCCTTTGATAGAAGACTAAATAAAGAAGATGTGGTACATATACACAGTAATATATTACTCATAAGAAAAGATAAAACCTGCCATTTATGATAACATGGATGAACCTTGAGATCATCATGCTAAGTGAGATAATTCAGAGAGAAAAAAAAAACCCATGTGATCTCACTCATATCTGGAATATAAAACTGAAAGCAACAAAGAAATAAAACACTCATGAACGCAGACAATAGTGTAGTGGTTATCCGAAAGTAAGGGGGAGGACTGTGGTTTAGGATGGAGAAGCAATTAAATATACGGTGATGGAAGGATAACTGACTCTGAGTGATGAGCACACAAGGCAACACATGAGCAATGTATTATAAAATTACACACCTGAAAAATGTATATAATTTTACTAACCAATGTCACCCCAGTAAATTTGATAAAAAAATGTATAAAGTCATAGGACAGGGCTTTAGTCTACCTGGAAAAGGTGGTGTTACTGTTAGTTTAACTTTTTCTTTCAACATTTCATGATTTTTTTTAACATCTCTGGTGCTTTGAGGTTATAGTGGAGATGGAGCCTTCATTCAATATCATATTCTTTTTTTAGTCTTTCACGTTATGTTCTGTGAAGTGTGACACCTGCTGTCTATTCAACAAGAGAATATATATGAGATATACTCACAGGCAGGAGCTTGGCACATCAATTTGCCATTTGCTTACATGTTGGGCACTCTGGTTGTTGGACCCAGGCACTTTTGACAGTTGTTTTGGTTGATATTTAGAACACACAAGAAATGGTGTTATTCTATTAGTCAAGTCACTTCATTTCAACCTTATGTGGATAAGTCTTGTGGGAAATGCTTTGGTTATCATTTCTCCCTTAAAATACAAATGAAAAACACAGTGGGGAGAAACTCAATCAATGTCAGTAATATGGCAAAGCTTTCAATTATTACTAGTCCCTTAAAGTACATGTAAGAAGGCACAGTGGGGAGAAAACTTACAAAAGTGGGCTATGTGGTAAAACATTCAGTTATTATTTCTCCCTTCAAAAATATGTAAGAACCTACCATGGGAAAAGACCTATGTATGTCAGTAAGGAGGAAAAATCTTTAGGTATTCTATGACCTGCAGATTCATGAAAAGACACATACTAAAGTGAAAGTCTGAACACAATTGTAGGGAGCACATGAGCCAGAAGCCAGGTCCTTTGAGCAAACAGGTTTTAGCAAGGCTGCCTGTGTGCTTGGAATCCACAGTTCAGGGTTTTGCAAGGCAGCCCAGAGCTGGGTGCACAAGGACAATGCTTGGGATGTGGTTTCTGGCTTGGGTGGAAAAATATGACATTGGGAGCAAGGTTGTTTGGTCTCTGGAAATGATTCGAGACATAACTTATAGCCTGCCTGCCTTGAAGAGAATAATAATAATATAATCAGTAATGCCTTAGCAACATGTACCAAAATATTGATTAAATGCAGTTATCCGTAACTGTATGTCCCAGTTAAGATGTACTTTCCAGTCTCACTTTACAGATTTACCCCTATGATCTCACTTGTTTTTCCCACCCTATAAAAAAACTTGCTGCAGCCAGACAGGGTCCCTGTGTCTCCATCAGAGTGCAGAGGACCACCCAGTCCCAGGTTTTCTGTCTATGTCTGTGTCTGTGTATTTATTTCCTCAATCCCCATCACCTCCTCTCTGGTTCACCTGTTCTCCCCATGCAGGTCATGGCACACAATAACACAGTCAAGCTTTTATTCTCCCTTAAAACCTTGTCAGTCTGACTTTTCCCATGAAGATATACAAAAGGCCAACCGACATATGAAAAAATGCTAAGACTCATTAGCTATCAGGGAAACATAAATCAAAACCACAATATAATATCACCTCACACCTGTTAGAATGGCTGTTATCAACAAGACAAGGAATAACAAGTGCTGGAGAGGGTGTGGAGAAAAAGGAACTCTGGTACACTGCTGGTGGGAATGCAAACTGGTACAACCACTGTGGAAGGCAATGTGGAGTTTCCTCAGAAAACTGGGAATGGAGTTGCCATATGTCCCAGCAATCTCCCTTCTGGGGATCTACCACCAAAACTTAAAAACCTTAGTCGCAAGGATTTATGTACCCCAATTTTCATTGTAGCATTGTTCACAGTGGCCAAGACATAGAAGCAACCAAAGTGCCCTTCAATACATGACTGGTTGAAGAAGCTGTGGTACATATGCACAATAGAATATTACTCAGCTATAAGAAAAGATAAAATCACATAAACTTAGTTGATTTGCAACAAAATGGATAGACCCCGAGAACCTCATGCTAAGTAAAATAAGCCAAACAGAAAAAAAAAAAAACACATGACTTCACTCATATGTGGAAGATAAAACTGAAAGCAAGAAAGAAAAAACAAACAAACAAACAATAAAAAATCTCATGGACAAACTCATGAACACAGTCAATAGTTAAGTGGTTACTTGGGGGCAAAGGGGGAGGTAGTTGAAAAATGGGGAGGGAAGGGGAGAGGAGGGAGGGGAAGCCAAGTATACAGTGATGGAAAGAGAACCGACACTGGGTAATGAACATATAATGCAACACATAGACGACGCACTGTAGGATTGTATATCTGGAACCTATGTAATTCTTGATAACCAATGTCACCCCAGTAAGTCCAACAATTAAACAATACAAGACAAAGCAAAACAGAACAGAACCTCATCAGTCTGAGCAGACACTAAAGAAATACCCATAAAAATAAAAAATTGGAAAGTTCTCTCCTCCCTCCAAATAAAGGAAGAAAAATAAAAGAAGCTACATCCATAACATGAAAGTTCCAGGTGAAGGAGCAGTGCTGATGTAAAAGCTGTAATTTATAAACAAGTCCAACATAAAATAATTTAAAAGGTAGCTACACTAAACAATGTAGCTAAAGCAACCTCATATTGGAAGATGCCATCTAAGGTTTTCACAGCTAGACAGAAATCAATGCCTGGCTTCAAAGACTTATAGGCCAGGCCGACTCTCTATTTAAGGATTAATGCAACTAGTGACTTTAAGTTGAAGCTATGCTAATTTACCATGTTTGCAATCTAGGGCCCTTAAGAATTAGGCTATATCTATTCTGCCTGTGCTCTGTAAATGAAACAACACAACCTGGATGATGGCACATCTGTTCACAAAATTTTTTACTAAATATTTTAAGCCCACTCCTGAGACTTGCTGCTTTGAAAAATGTCCCTTTCTAACTACTACTAATTATTAATAATGTATCTGGTCACCTAAAAGCTCTGCTGGAGATGTACACTGGGATTAATGTTGTTTTTATGCCTAATAACACAGTATTTATTCTATGTATCAAGGAGCAATATTTACTTCTGAGTCTTATTATTTAGAAAACATATAAGTCTATAGCTGTTATTCTTTGAATGAATCTAGCCAAAGTAAGTTGATAACTGTATAAATAAGTATCCACCATTCTAGATGCCATTAAGAAGATTCATAATTCATGGGAAGAGGTAAAAATATCAACATTAACAAGATTTTGAAAGAATTTAATTTCAATTCTCAAAAACTACAGGGAATAAAGTAAATACAGATATTATGAAAATAGCAAAATAATTAATTAAAAGTAGAATCTGAAAATGTGACTGAATTGCTACAATCTCAAGATAAAATTTTAACAAATAAGAAGTCACTTCTCATGGATGATCGAATACTTGGTTTGTTAATATGGAAGCTACTCCTAATGAAGATGCTATGAAGATTGTTAAAATGACAACAAATATTAGCATATCACATAAACTTAGTTGAAAAAACAGTGGCAAGTTTTGAGAAGATTAGTTTTAATTTTGAAGAGATTTCTACTGTGAATAAAATCCTACCAAACAGCTTTACATACTACCAAGAATTCTTTCATGAAAGGGTCAATAAAGGCATCATATTTCCTTGTCTTATTTTAAGAAACTGCCACAGTTACCCCAATCTTCAGCAACCATAATCCTGAACAGTCAGCAGTCATCAACATTGAGGTAAGACTCAACAAGCAAAAAGATTACAACTCCCTAAAGGCTCAGATGATGGCTAACTTTTTTGTATCAATAAAGCATTTTTAATTAATGTATATACTTGTACACTTTTTATTAAACAATGTTATTTCACATTTACTATACTACATTATAGTGTAAAGATAACTTTTATATGTATTGGAAAACCAAAAGTAATATATAACTTTATTATGATATTCATTTTATTGCAGTGTTCTGGATCCAAATTTGCCATATTTCTGAGGTATGCCTAT
This sequence comes from Lyroderma lyra, assembly GCA_004026885.1. Lineage (NCBI taxonomy): Eukaryota > Metazoa > Chordata > Mammalia > Chiroptera > Megadermatidae > Lyroderma > Lyroderma lyra. Next base: position 96,523 of record PVJL010005103.1, read on the forward strand.
ACAATGTTGAGAAGGTAATGACTTCCTTTAAGAATCAATTTTGCAAAACACCCCAGAGAGATGTGGATCTAATCAATAGATGTATTTTATATTAATTCTGATAGACAAAGTAGGGTGGAAAGAATTAGTGGGTATACTGTTTTTCTAAAATAGAAATAAATAAGAGCAAGTGTCAGAAAACTATTACATATACTTTTGGACATTGCTTCAAACAGCTATATTCAAAGCTTTGACTTTTTTTCCCTGAAGCAGTCAGGAGTCAGTAATGGTAAGGTCCTTTCCACAATGGCCTAATCAGTATGTTTTAAGTATCATTATAGCTAAGTATCAAGTGTAGATACAGTTCTATAACTTTCTTTATTAACAGAAGAAAATAGGCAGAGTAAGTGCCCCGACCCGCGGGGCAAAACAACGCAGGGCGAGGAGGAACCTGTGGAGGATGAAAAGAGGGACTGGAGACACAAAGAGATGGAGGCAAGACAGGATTCTGATCAAGCCTCCAAATTTTATTTTTTGTAATAGTAGTATATATACAGTAGGAACAAAGGGGGGCAGGACTGCCTATAAGGTGAGGTAGTTGTCACTGTATAATTGGCTATAGTGCTGGACGGAGTGGTGCCGACATGTGGGCAGTGGGGAGCTGGGGCAGTACCTTAAGAAGTTGGTGCCCGCGGGCTAAAGTTTGATGCGCTTAACTAACCGCTTTTGTTTGGCGCGCACCAACTGAGGTTGGGCGCACCTAGCCAATCCAGGAAGTAAAACCTGAATAAGGAAGGCTGCATTCTTCCTAGTATGCAATGTCTGCATTTTTCCATGGCTCCGACAAGTAAGTATAAAATATTTGCTTAAATGTTGGAAAAACTAAGTGAATAGTGGTACAGCACTGTTTATGACTAAATTTTACCCCTATGAGCTTAATTTTATTGCTTTCACACAATGACCCTTTAAACTATAAGCACTGAAAAAAAATGTATCTTTCTGTCACATTAGCAATCCCACAGAACTGCCTGTGTGAGCCCGGAATGAAGCAAGGGTTTATACTGAAATTTACATTAAAAAGTTTCACAATAATTTTGGAAATTGTCAGTTAGGGCTTAGAACTTTAGTTGCTGAGAAGCAGAATGAGATATTAAGGAATTGAATTAGGCATAGTTGAGTTTTACAGGTAAGATTATAGTAGCAAAAGATGTTATACGGGTAAAATTTGTTCCATCTAATTTAATACATATTACCTACCTATCTAGCAAGACTGCTTGCTCTGTGCATCAGATACAGAGAAAAACAAAACTGGACAGAAAAACAGGACATAGAACATGGTGGAGCACAGCCAGGCCAGAAAGCCTTGTCTCCTAGTCTAGAGTGAGCTCCCTTTCATCCCCTGAAGGCATTTAGCATTGCAATATTACAGTATCTTATTTATTTTTTTCTATAACTAATCATATACACACTTATGCATCCCTTTTTATTATGTCTCCTTACAAAGTCTAAACTAGGGATCTTAAATTTAAGGCTTGTGAATTACATATAAACCACTGACATTTTGTTTAGTTGATATACTGTTTGCTTGCTTCAATTTGAATACTATTAGGTAAAGAACCTATTCTCTAAAATATTATAGTAGTTCTCTATGTAATGTGAATACTATTCCTAAAAGATACATGATTTTCAAATATTTTCTCAGATTATGTGATTACCTTTTTAATCTGTTTACAGTGTCTCTTGATGTGGAATAGTTTCAAATTTTGATACAGTCTAATTTGCCTATTTTTTGTTGTTGTTGTTAATACCTATGTTGTCATATTCTATAAATCATTACTAAACCTGATGTCATAGCTTTTCCCCTACAGTTAGGTCTTTAATCTATTTGAGTTAATTTTTTATTTTAAAGTAAGTACCCAACTTAATGATTTTTCATGTGGATATCTTTTTGAATGGTCTTATAACTCTTGATAAAAATTTTTTTCATAAGTATGAGGCTTTATTTCTAGACTCTCTAGTCTATCCCATGGGGCTGTGTGTCTGTTTTATAGCAGCACCACACTTTTTTGATTGCCATAGCTTTGTAGTAAGTTTAGAAATTAGGAAGTGTGAGGTCTCCTTTTTTTGTTCTTATTCAAGATTGCTTTGGATTTTCAGGGTTTCTTGAAGCTCCATATAAATTTTAGGATGAATATTTTACTCTTGCTTAAAACATTATAATTTTGCTCAGTTTAACACTGAATCTGTAGATCATTTCAGTATTATTGACATTTTAACAATATTAACTCTTCCAACCCATGGACACAATGTATTTTCATTTATTTGTGTAATCTTTAACATCTTTTTTCAAAAATATTTTCTATTTTGGGTCTACAAGCCCGCCTTTTTAAATAAGTTTACTCCTAAGTATTTTATTTCTGTTGATGCTATTGTAGATGGAATTATTTTCATAATTTCTTTTCTGGACTGTTAATTTTTAGTCTATAGAGGCAACTGAGTTAGGTATGTTGATTTTGCATCCTGCAATTTTTCTGAACTATTTCTGAGAGTTGTGTTTGTTTTTGTAAAATGTTTAGAGTTTTCTGCATATAAATTTATGTAGTTTGCAAACAAAAATTACTTTAATTTTTTCTTCAAAATTGGAATTATTTTTATTTTTTATTTTACTTAATTTTTCTGGCAAGCCTTCCTAGTACTAAGATGAACTAGAAAAGCAGGTACCCTTGCCTTGCTCTTGCTCATAGGAAAATCATCTTATAACCCTAAAGATAATGATTATGCTGGGGGTTTTCAAAATGCCTTTATCATGTTGACAAACTTGCCTTTTATTTTTGATGTATTGAGTGTTTTTATTAGGAGAAAGGGTTGAATTTTGCCAAATACTGTTAAATCAAATCAGTTAGAGTGTTGTTCAAGTCATCTATATAGTCTTCTTTTTTCTGATTGGTTTGTTTATTAGTGAAAGTGGGGTGTTAAAGTTTTCTTTTAATATGGTATAACTGTCTAATTATCCCTCCAATTTTGTCAGTGTATATTCATATATTCGTATGCTTAGATCTAAAGTGAATCACTTTCAGAGAACTTATATTTGGATACTGTTATTTTTTTATATTTGATCATTCTTTCAGTTACATGTTTTGATTGGAAAATTTAATCTATTTATAGTTAAAGTAATTACTGATAAGTGAGGATTTATTTTTGCTTTCTCTTGTTCATTCTGTGCACGTCTTTGAGATTTTTTGTTTTTTATTTTTCTTGTTATAGTTTTCCTATTTTATTAGAAGTAATTGTAGTGACATTTTAATTCTTTTTCATTTTCTTTATATATTACATAGATAAATTTTTATGGTTACCATAGAAATCTCATATAACATCTTAATATTTTAGATATGTATTTTAAATTGATACCAACTTAACTTTATTTGCAAAAACAACTTTACTCACAGATTAACCTCTTCCCTACTTTAGATTAATATAGAAAATTACATATTTACACATTATGTACTATTAACATAATGTATAAAGGCTTTAAATTATTGTTATACATTTGTCTTTAAAATTCTGTAAAAAATAAAATGTGGATTTTCTGAGATGTTGCTCACATTCAGTGCATCCTACCCCATCCTCTCCCTGCAGGTTGAAAATAGAAGGACTAAAGAAGAAGCTGAGGGGGCTATAAAGGAATTTCTGTCTAAAAACAATGATACTCAGTTCACCTCTTCCAGGAAAGATTTCCTGTAATGGGGCCCTTCACTGGGCTCTGTCCCAGCACATGTAACTTGACTAAAGGATTCCAGATAAAGAAAAACCCTTGATAGGGACCCAAGGTGGGGATAAGAGAGGGGAATCCCTGAAACTTATTTTAGAAAATATAATTGAACAACCAAGATTCAACTCATAAAACCCTGAGTGGCACAGTCTCAGATGAGAGATTCATGCATTGCAAGAAAATGCATGAAAGTCAGAGAAAGAGGAGAGAACATGAGAGGAGGGAGGGAATGGAGCAGAGACAGAGCTGTGAAATGTGTACTGTTACCTGACCAAGAGCTAACAGAGAGAACTAAAAAGGAGCCAGGGGACACTGACTGAGAAGCAACACAATCCTGAGGGGTTGGGGGCTGAGTGGTAAAAAGAGGAGAGGCAAGAGCAGTTAAACCCTGTAAGACAGTAAAAATGTTGGATGGAGAAGCACTGTGATAGGGCCCCAGCTGGAGTGCCACACCCTGGTCTGGTTAGAAGCTGAATAAAGCATCTAAACTGCTCTAGGCAAGAATAGGGCACCTAGCTACAGCATGGCACTGTGATCACAGGTCAGCTTTGGATGAGTTTGAAACTGAGAACCAGCTGCCATGAAAATGCTAACCAGAATAAAACATGGTCCTGGGTGAAATGCAGGCTCAGGAGAAGGGAGAAAGTTTGAGCCCACAGAACACACTCAGCTTCAGACCAATATGATCACAGCACACCCGTGTCTTGTCCTGTGCCAGCCAGAGGTTCCCTGATGAACAAATTAGTGTTGCAGTGGAGTCATTAACCAGGGAGTTACCAGAGGAAACAAAGCAATCACAGGAGACACTGCCCCCAAACCCAGGCAAAAACCAGAGACACTGAGCCTAGCTGCTTTCCCTAACTGTCTCCAAAAACTAGACTCCCCAAACACCAAGTAGTATCTGTTCTATCAGCTGAAAACTGGCCATAGAGCTCAGGAAAACTCCAAAACACAGGCACAGCAGCTATTTCCTGCACTGATCTCAGAGGCATAGCACACCATCACCAACCACATTTTCCAAAACAGAAGGCACATCAAAACCAAGGTAACTGGATCAAAAGAAGGGAAGCCCACCTTGCAGAAGAGCTCCCAGAGATAGGAGGAGTTTGAATAACCAAGAGAAAAATATTGGAAGATGCCACAGTGACAGAAACTGGGAAAAGAATGAAAAGGAGAAAGAAAAAAAAAAGAAGACCTCTCTATATCTGCAACAGAAAAAGTCTTTATACCCAGAAAAACAAAACAAAACAAAACAAAACAAAAAAAACACAAAATACAATGAGTACCTTAGGATTCAAAGCCACTGAGAAAGCAAATGAAAAATCTATAGAAAAGGAACTTACAGATCTAAAAATATATGATCCAAGTGACACAAAATACAAGGCTGCAGTTCTTAAAACACTCAGAGATCTGTACCCAAATCCAGATAAATGATCTAAGAAAGGAAATCTGTCAAAAAAGGAAAATTAAACCAAAGAAATGGAAAATATAAAAAATGATCAAATAGAAATTTGAGAGATAAACAACATAATAAAAGAACTGAGAAATGAACTAACCATCATAGGAAACAGGGCCAACCAAATGGAGAAAAGAATTAGTGATATCAAAGATTGGAACATGGAAACACCACAGAAAAAAGAAGAGACTTCAGAGTCAAAAGAACTGAAAGACCTCTACAAGAACTATTTTTTTCTGTTAAAAAAATTAGAATAATAGGAATAGCAGAACATGCAAAACAGTAACCTACAGAGAGTTTACTCAAACAAATAGTAGACAAGAACTTTTAAAACCTATGGAATAATCTGGAAGTTCAAATTCAAATAGAAAATAGGTCCCTGAGCTACATGGACCTCAGAAGATCCTCTGCAAGGTACATTATGCTAAAAATCAAAGACAAAGAGAATTCTCAAGGCAGCTGGCGGCAGGTGGGGTGTGTGTGTGTGAAACTATAATGTTTAAAGAAAAATCCACCAGGTAATTATCAGACTTCTCAGTAGAAACTCTACAAGCCAGTCAGGAGTGGAATCAAATATTCAAAATTTAAAGAAAGAAACTTTTAGCCAAAAATAATTTATCCAGCAATATTAGTCTTTAGATATGAAGGAGGAATAAAAATCTTTCCAGACATACAGCAGCTGAGGCAATTTTCCAGTATGAGGCCAGCATTTAATGAAATACTGAAGCAGACTATTAGACCTGAAACAAAATATCTAAATAAATAGGAAAGAGTTAGGAAAACAAAAAATAAATTATAAGGGAGGAAGCAATGGCCATAGGAAATCCTTTTATATCAATTATCACCCTAAATGTAAATGCACTGAGCTCACCAATAAAAAGACACAGAGTGGCACACTGAATTAAAAACAACAACAACAACAAACCCATTCATATGCTGCCTCATATGAGACACACCTCAACCATAAAGAAAAACACACACTCAGAATGGAAAGTTAGAAAAGAATACTTAAAGCAAATGGCATTTAGAGAACAGCAGAAGTTGTCATACTAATATATGATGAAACAGACTTCAGAATAAAAGGAAAACAAGAGACAAAGATGGACATTTTATAGTGATAAAAGGGAAAATACAACAAAAAGACATGACACACATTAACATGTATACCCCAAATCAGAAAGCCCCAAAATATAAAAAACAACTACCAACAGATCTAAAAGGAAAAACTGACAAACACAATTAAAGTATGGGACATAAATACCCTCTTAAGAGCCATGGACAGATTATTCAAACATAAAATAAATTTTAAAATATCAGCTTTAAATGATACCTTAGAGCAATTGAAAATAATTTGCATTTATAGGACAGTTCATCCAAAAACAAAAGACTATACATTCTTTTCTACCTAACATGGAACAATCTCAAGGATAGACTATATTCTGGGACACAAAACTAACCTCAGTGTATTCAAGAAGATCAAAATCATATCAGGTGTATTCTCAAACCAAAAATCTTTGAAATTAAAAATCAACCACAAAAAAAGAAAAAAAAAAGGAAAGAAGAAAACAAACAAAAAATCACGTACACATTGTAGTTAACAACATCTTATTAAAAACGGACTGAATCAAAAGAAATGAGATTAAAAAACAAAGAAACTAATTACCAATGAAAACACAACATATCAAAATTATTGGAATGCAGCAAAAGCAGTGATAAAGAGAAATTTACATCATTACAGTCCTAGCTTAAGAAACAAAAACATCACAAGTAAACACTGTAACATCCCACCTTAAAAAGCTAGAAAAAGAAGACCAGGAAAAACTCAAAGTCAGTAAAAAAAAGAAAAAAAAAATAATAAAAATTAGAACAGAGTTAAACAAAATTGAGAACAGAAGGACAAAAGGAAAAATTAACGCAACAAAGAGGGGGTTCCTTTTTAAAAATCAATATAATTGACAAATTCATGGCTAGGTGAAATAAATGATTGAAAGAAAAGACAAAAATAACCAAAATTAGAAATAAAAGGTGAGAAGTTATAACTGATACCACAGAAATACAAGTAATTATAAGAAAATATTATGAAGAGCTTTATGTCACTAAATTAAACAGCCTGGAAGAAATAGACAAGTTTTTATAAACATATAGTCTACATAAGCTGGATTGGGAAGAACTGGATAATTTAAATAGATCAATCAATAATGAAGAAATTGAAACAGTCATCTAAAACCTCCCCAAAGATAAAAGCCCTGGACCAGATGGTATCACCAATAAGTTTTACCAAGCATTCAAAGAATTAATTCCTATTTTCCTCAGATTCTTCCAAAAATTGAAGATGAAGTAATACTTCCCAGCTAATTTTACAAGGCCAACGTTATCGTAATACCAAAGCCTACCTGGTAAGGACTCCACACACATACACATACAAACACACACACACACACACACACAAACATACAACAACCAGAAAAACTATAGATCAATATCTCTGATGAACAAAGATGCAAAAATTCTAAACAAAATATTAGCAAATACAATACAACAATGCATGAAAAATATTGTATACTACAATCAAGTGGGATCTATCCCAAGATCACAAGAATGGTTCAACATATGCAAATAAATCAATGTGACACACTACATAAATAAAATAAAAGATAAAAACCATGTGATCATATTAATTGATGCAGAAAAAGCATTCAACAAGATACAACATTCATTTATGATCAAAACAGTGAGTAAAATGGGTATAGAAGAAAAGTACCTAAATATAATAAAGGCCACATGTGCCAAACCCTCAGCAAATATTATACTGAATGGGAAGCCATTTTCTTAAAATTCAGGAACAAGACAGGGATGCCCCCTGTCACCACTGTTATTCAATATAGTACTGAAAGTTCTAGCCAGAGCATTTGGGCAAGAGAAAGGAATAAAATGTATTCAAATTGGGAGAGATGAAGTTTAATTGTCACTATTTGCAGATGAAATGATCTTTTATATAGAAAATTTCAAAGACTCCACCAGAAAACTATTAGAAACAATAAACAAGTATAGTAAAGTTACAGGATACAAAATCAATGTACAAAAATCAATTGCATTTTTATATACAAACAATGAATCTTCAGAAAAAGGAAATAAGAGAATCAATACCTTTTGCAATTGCAACAAAAAGAATAAAATACCTGGGAATTAACTTAACAAAAAATGTGACAGAGTTATACACTGAAAACTATAAGACACTATTAAAATAAATTAAAGGGGAAACAAAAACTGGAAAGAGTCTGTTCATGGATAGGAAGATTTAACTTTGTTAAAATGGCCATATTACCCAAAGCAATGTATAGATTTAATGCAATTCTTATCAAAATCCCTCAAACATACTTTCATGAAATAGATTAAAAAATTATCAGATTTATGTGGAATTACAAAAGACCTCAAATAGTCAAATAAATACTATGTAGAAAAAATAAGGGTGAAGGTATCATGATCATTGATTTCAATTTATAATACAAAGCATCAGTAATCAAAACAGCTTGGTATTGGCAAAAAACCAAACACACAGACAAATGGAACAGAATTTAAAAAACCCATTAAAAATCAACTAATACATGGACAAATGATTTTTGATAAAGAAGTAAAAAATACACTATCAGGAAAAAATCCTTATAGTAGATGGTGCTGAAAAAATTGAAAAACCATGTGCAAAAGAATGAATTGAACTGTGAGCTGCTTTCATATACTAAAATTAATTCAAAATATATTAAAGCCCTCAACATAAGATCTGAAACAATAACTGTATAGAAAAAAACACTTCTGTACTAAACTTATAGACCTTTGGCTCAAGGGGGACTTCATGAAGCTGACCTCAAAAGCAAGAGAAGTAAAAGCAAAAATAAATGAATGGGACTATATCAAACTAGAAAGCTTCTGAACAGTAAAAGAAAACATCAACAAGGCAAAGAGACAGCCAACTAAATTAAAGAAAATGTTTGCAAACAACACATCTAGTAAGGGTCTAATATCTAAAATATATAAAGAAATAGTACAACTCAAGAATAAATAAACAAACCAATTAAAAAATGGGCAGAAGACCTTAAAAGATACTTCACCTAGGAAGACATATAAATGGCCAACAGATATATAAAAACATGCTCAACTTCATTAGCTATCAAGGAAATGCAAATCAAAACCACAATGAGATACCACCTCACACCTGTGAGAATGGCTATTCTCAACAAGACAAGGAATAACAAGTGCTGGAGAGGACGTGGAGAAAAAGGAACTCTGGTACACTGCTGGTGGGAGTGCAAACTGGTACAACCACTTTGAATTGTAGAGGTTTCTCAGAAAATTGGGAATGAAGTTACCATTAGCATTCCCTTTTTAGGGTATCTAGCACCCAAATTTGAAAACCTTAGTCTTCAAGAAATTATGTACCCCAATGTTCACCACCGTGCTGTTCATGGTGGCCAAGTTATGGTACAAGTGTGCCTTGCAGTAGATGACTGGATAAAGAAACTGTGGTACCTATACACACAATGGAATATTACTCAGCTATAAGAAAAGATGAAATACTGACAAAATGGATGGAACCTGATATCATCATGCTAAGCGAAATAAGCCAGAAAGTAAAAACCATGACCCATGACTTCATTCATATATGGAATCTAAAACTAAAAGAATAAAAGAAACAATAACTCATGGATACAGTCGATAGTTTAGTTGTTACCTGAGGGAAGGGGGAGGGGAGGAGGATGTGAGAGAAGTGGGGAGGAGTCAAATATATAATAATGGAAAGAGAACTGACTCTGGGTGGTGAACACATAATGCAACACGTGTACAATGCACTGTCGATTTGTACACCTGGAACCGATGTAATTTTTTCTAACTAATGACACCCCAATAAATTTAACAATAAAAATGTGGAATTATGAACTAAAATTACAATCATACTAGTTTTATATTTGTTCACATGTGTACCTTTAATAGATAACTGTATATTTTTATGTAATTATAAGTTACAATCTAGTGTCCTCATTTCAACTTGAATAACATTTTGTGTTTCTAGTAGGGCAAGAGTAGTAATAAGCCCTCTTAATTTTGGTTAATTTTGAAATTCCTTAATTACTCTCTCATATATGAAGAACAGTTTTGCTCAATATAGATTTCTTTTTAAATTTATTTTTGCATTAAGTTTATTGGGGTGATATTGGTTAGTAAAACTATGTATGTGTCAGGTGTACAATTGTGTAATACATTGTTTATGTGTTGCATTGAGTGCTCATCACCTTCAGTCATTTCTTTCTATAACCACCCCTTTTGTTCTTTCTTCCTCCTTTACCATTTCTCTCCCTCCTTACCCCTGGTAACCATTCAACTATTGTTAGGGTCCACAAGTTCCTTTTGTTGATGCTTTCAGTTTTATATCTCATATTTGAGTGAAGTCACACAGTTCTTAATTATTTCTGTCTGACATTTTCTCACTTAGCTTGATGATCTCAAGGTCAATCCATGTTGCAAATGGCAATATCTCATCTTTTTATACGATTGAGTAACATTTCATTGTGTAGATGTACCAATATTTTATATTCAGTCATTTATCAAAAGACACTTTTGTTGTTCTAATGTCTTGGTCACCATAAAAATTGCTGCAATAAACATCATGGTACACATAACTTGCAGACAAAAGTTTTCAGATTTTTTGGGTAGATACCCAGAAGAGGGGTCGTTAGGTCACATAGTAACTCTATTTTTAAATTTTGAGGAAACTCCATATAGTTTTTCATAATACCTGTACCAATTTACATTCCCACAAGTACTATATGAGAGTGTCTGTCTATCCACAGCCTCTCCAACACTTACTATTATTTGTCTTGTTGATGATGGCCATTCTAAGAGGTGTGAGGTGGTATTTCACTGTGGTTTTCATTTCTATTTCCTTAATACCTAGTGAAGTTGAGCCCTTTTTCATATATCTGTTGGCCATTTCTATGTCTTCTTGGAAGAAGTGTCTGCTCAGGTTCTCTGGTCATATTTTAATTGGATTGTTAATTTATTACTTGTTGAGTTGTATGAGTTATTTATATATTTTAGATGTTAGCCCCTTATCAGCAAAATTGTTGAAAATATTTTGTCCCACTGGTTGTTTGTTTCTTTATTTTATTGATGATTTCTTTTTCTATGCAGAAGCTTTTTAGTTTGATACAGTCCCATTCATTTATTTTTGCTTTTACTTCCCTTGCATTTGAGGTAAAATTAATAAAATCTTACCAGAACTCAAGGTCCATAAATTTAGTATCAATGTTTTTTTCAGTGCAATTTATTGTTTTAGATTGTACATGAAAGTCTTTGATTTAATTTTTGTAAATTATTACAGTCCAGATTCATTGTTTCACATGTGGGTTTTCAATTTTTTCAGCACCATTTACTAAAGAGGCTTTCTTTTTTAAATTGTATATATTTTGTTCCTTTATTTCTGAATTTTAATTTTTGTTCCATTTGTGTATGTGTCTTTTTTTCTACCAATAACTGTTTTGATTATTGATGCTTTGTAGTATACAATGAAATTGAAGTTGTGGAGTGTGATGCCCATGGCCTTGTTTTTTTATATAAGTGCTTTGGTAATTGTGGATCTCTGTGATTCCATATAAATCTGATGATTTTTAAAGTTATTTCTTTAAGAATATCTTTGGTATTTTTATGGGAATTGCATTAAATCTGTATATTGCTTTGGGTAATATGACCATTTTAACTATGTTGCTTCTTCTAATCCTTGAACACAGAAATATCTTTCTATTTTTTAATTTCTTCATTAATTTATTTTAATAGTGTTGTGTAGTTTTAAGTGTATATGTCCTTCACATCTTTTGTTAAATTTATTCCTAGATATTTTAGATATTGTTGTTGTGATTGTGAAAGGTATTCTTTATTTCTTTTTCTGAAGTGTCATTGTTAGTATATAATAATGCAATGAATTTTTGTACATTAATTTTGTATCCTGAAACTTTTCTGTATTCATTTATTGTTTTTAATAGTTTTTTGGGAAGTTCTTAAGATATTTTGTATAAATAATCATGTCAAATGCAAAAATGTCAGTTTAACATTTTTATTTCCAATTTGTTGTTTTTCTAATTTTAGGAGAAAAAGTTTCAGTTTTTAAACATTAAGTATGGTATTAGCTGAGACTTTATCATATATGGGTTTCATTATGTCAAGGTGTATTTTCTCTATACCTCTTTTATTAACTTTTTTATAATAACTGGATTTGTATCTTATTAAATCCTTGTCTGTATCAATTAACATAATCATGTGGTTTTTATTTTTTATTTTGTTGGTGTGGTGTATCATATTTATTAACTTGCATATGTTGAATAAGCATTGTGCTCCTTGAATGAATTCTGCCTTATTGACATGTGTAATCTTTTAATGAATCCTTCTATTTTTTTTCACTAGTATTTTGTTTAAAATTTCTGCATCTGTTTTCATCATATATATTAGTCTATAGGTTGAAGTGCATTCTCCTTACCAGGGTTTTTAATCAAGGCAGTATTCACTACCTTGGGAAGTACTGTTTTTTCCTTCAAGTTTTGTAAAGAATTTGAGAAGGACACATGTTAATTCCTTTTGGAATGTTTTGTTAAATTTACTCCTGAAGCCCTCTGATTCTGGACTTTTGCTTTTAGAAAGATTCCAGATAATTTTTTCAACTTTTTTTACTGTTGGTCAGTCTATTTAGATTATCCAGTTCTTCTTAGTTAAGTCTAGGTAGGCTATATGTTTCTAGAAATGTGTCCATTTCTTATAGATTGTTGAATTTTGTGGCATATAGCCCTTTATAGTATTCATGTATGATCTTTTTTATTTCTGTGGTATGAGTCATAGCTTCTCCTGTTTTATATCTTACTTTGGTTATTTGTGTCTTTTCTTTTTTTTGCCTTGGTGAGATTAGCCAAGGCTTTGAAAATTTTATTAAGATTTTTGAAGCACCAGCTCCTCGTTGAATGATTTTATTTATGTTTTTTTTTCCATTTCATTTAATTGTGCTCTAACTTTTATTATTTCTATTTCTTCTGCTGACTTTGGGTTTCATTCATTCTTATTACTCTAGTTCTTTAAGACACAGTGTTAGGTTGTTTAGTTCTATTTATTTATCTAATTAGCTATAAACCTGTAATGACATAAATTTCCCACTTATTACTGCTTTCACTGCATCCCAATAATTTTGATATGATGTGTTATCATTTTCATTTGTTTATATATATTTTTATTTTTTAAGTAAGTCTTATTCAACACAGAAAGTGCTTAATAACACAATCTTAATCTCCACTTACCTGTGGTTCTAGTTTTGTTTGTATTTGGTTTTTTTGTTGTTGTTTCATTTTTCTGGTCCATCTCCAGTTTCAAAACTCTGTGGTCAGAGAATATACTTCATATAATTTTAATTTTCTTAAAATTGTGGAGGCTAGTTCTGTGTCCCAGCATATAGTCTACTTTAGAAATTATTCCATGTGCACTAGAAAAAAAAATGTATAATCTTGTGTTGTAAGATAAAGTGTCTTATAAATGTCAATTATGTCAATTAGGTTCAATTGCTATACTTTATTATTTAAAGCTGACATTTCCTTCTTGATTTTCAGTTTGGATGATCTATGAATGTCAATGATCTATGAGTGTTTAGGGCCTCTACTATAATTATTTTATTGTCAATTTGTTCCTTTTGTTCTATTAGTAGTTTCTCTGTAAATTTTGGTTCTTTCTGATTGGGGGCATATAGATTAATAAATGCCATATCTTCTTATTGTGTTTTTCCCTTTATCATTATGAAATGTTCATTTTTGTCTCCAATTATCTTTTTTATACTAAAGTCTATTTTGTCAAATATATGTCTACACCTGCTTTTCTCTGGATGCCATTTGCTTGGAGATTAGTTTTCCACCCTTTTACTTTGAGTCTGTATTTACCTCTGTGGCTTAGGTGTGTCTTTTGGAAACAGCATATAAATGGCTTTTGTTTATTCATCCAATCTGCTCTGCCATGCCTTTTTATTGGTGAGTTAAGTCCATTTACATTTTGGATGATGGTAGATATATGAGGATTTTCTATAGCCATTTTATCTTATGTTCTCTGGTAACTTGGTGTCTCAACTATTTCTTTTCTTTTTTCTTTCTGTCAGTTACATCAGTCTATGTTGTTCTATTATCTTTTTCTCTGTTTTGCCCTTTTTATGTTATATATCTCAGTTCTGGATAGATTTTTTAGAGTGGTTATCATTATGTTTGTGTAAAATAAAGTTTCATGTAAACAGTAGTCCTCTCTTTTATACATGATTCTTATCATCATTTCCCTTTGGAAATCCAGACCTTTACTTTCTCCATTTTTATGGTTTTGTTGTCATAAATTATCACTATTTGTTTTAATTTTTTTGTTCTGGTTGAAAAGCCTATTTCAGTATTTCCTGTAATACAGGCCTTTTACTAGAAAATTTTCTCAGCTTCTGTATATCTGGAAAAGTTTTTATTCCATCTTCATACCTAAAGCATAATTTTCCTGGATAAAGTATTCTTGGCTGGTAATTTCTCCCTTTTAATTGTTTGAATATTTGATTCCACTCCCTCCTGGCTTTTAGAGTTTCTGCTAAGGAGTCTAATAATAATCTTTTTTTTATAGGTTACAGTCTTTTATTTTCCTTGGCTGTCTTTAGAATTTTTTGTCTGTCAGTAATTTTTGCCAGCTTTAATATTATGTGCCTTGAAGCAGGTCTATTACTTCAAAATTAGGTGTTTTGTTTCCCTCCTCAATTCAAGACTCCAGTATTTCCTATAGCTTTGAGACATTTTCATCAACTCTTAGTTTGAATAAACTTTTTGTGCCCTTCTTGCCCTCTTCCTCTTCTAATAAACCAATTTTTATTGTATTATTATTTCTGATGGGCTCAGATAGTTTTTGTAGAGTTCTTTCATTTTTAAAAAATTCTCATGTCTCTTCTTCCATCTGTGCCATTTTCATATTTCTCTCTTTCATATCACTAACTTTTTCTCCATCTGGTCAGCTCTGCTTCCTAAGCTAGCTATTTCATTTTTCATCTCTTTTATTGCATTCTTCATCTTCAGAATTTCAATTATCCCACTGCCCTCTGGCTCCCAAAAATTCTGCTGGGAAATTTGCTGATAATCTTTTTAAAGATCTCTTTTTAAGTGACAAGTTACTCTACTTTTGCTGCCTTCAAAATTTTTTCTTTATTTTTCAATTGTTTGATGTTGCAGTTTCTTTTTGGGCCTTCTTAAACTTATCCTACTTGAATTTTGTTGATATCTCTTGAATTGATAGAATCAAGAGTTTCCTTAAACTTGAGATATTTGCAGCCATTATATTATCTTCAAATAACCTCTGCCCATTTCTCTCTTTTTTCTCCTTCTAGAATTTCTACAACGCAGATATTAGTTGATTTATAAGTATAGTGTCTTACAATCCCTTAGGCCCCAATTATTGAATTTTATCTTTATTTATTCTTTTTTCCAATTTTCTTGCCCCGAGGTTCACTAATTCTTTCTTCTGTCTATTTAAATTCTCTATCATACATTTTTCAATTCATTTCTATTTCTCAGCTCCAACATTTCTGGTTGGCTCTCTTTAAAATAACATTTATTTTTTGTTGTTTATAGTCTCATTTTCTTTATATATTATTTTGATAACTTCACTTAGCTTTTTGTTTATACTGTGACACTTTAAATGTATTAAGACAGTAGTTACAGTTTTTGTTTTGTAAGTCTGATTATATCTGTGTTTATTCAGAGATGGTTTCTGGAGATTTATTTTTTTTTCTAATTTATTTTTATTGTTAGACTTATTGGGGTGACACCTGTTAGCAAGGATTATATAGGTTTCAGGCATATGATTTTACAGTGCATTGTCAACTTGTATAATAAATTCACCACCTAATGTGACTTTGCTTTCTATCATCATATATTTAGATCCCCTCCTCCTTCTTCCTTCCCCTCCCCACTTGTCCCCAAATAAACATTAAACTATTGATTGTGTCCATGGGTTGTTTGTTTGTTTGTTTGTTTGTTTGTTTTTTCTTTGTTGTTTTCCATTTTATATTCCACATAAGAGTGAAGTCATACAGTTTTTTTTTTTGTTTTTTTTTCTGTCTGGCTTATTTTGCTTAGCATGATGATCTGGAGATTTATTTTGAATATTTTTAGTTGACTATAATTCTCTGGTTCTTCTTATTCTTAAAGATGTTTTGATTCAAAACTGAGGAAACAGTCACTTCTTTCAATGTTGTAGATTGGCAGGAAAGACCTTCACTAATTAATGGGGGATGTTCTGAGCCTTAGGTTTTAATACTAGGATGAAGGCTTAAGGTTGTCACATGCTTTTTGGAAGCATATATTCTACTTGAAATTGAGTGTGTGATTTAAAATTAAATTCTCATATACACAGTGGCTTACAAAGACCATCATTTTCCAAAGAAGCTAATTGTAGTTACAGCTCAGTGTCTTATTTATTTGTACACATTTAGCTATAATCTCTTACTCCAGGTTTCTGCAGATTTTTAGTCCCCGTGACACTTTCACAAATAGTAGAATCAATCATTTTTTTTTGTGGCCTTTTCCAGACTGATATCTGAACTATTCTACATTTCCCAATTTAAGCTATTAATCAGAAGAAAGCAGAAACAAATTCCTAGGGCACCTCTAAGAAAGTTGAAACTTTTGAAAAGAAATATCCTGCTACTTTCTGTATAAGGTTGAGGACCAAGAACTGAGCTTTTCTTTCCCTTACTATGCCACACCAGAGATAGGATGAAGTAGAAGTTAATAAAAATGCCACAGTGTTTTTTTATCATTTGGATGTAACTTTTGTTTGATTGAGCATCTGTATGATTTGTCATTTTTGACTGATTTTTATAGCCACTATAAAGTTATTTTAGCCAGTCTGTGTTTCTGTGTTATTAGTTTTTATATTATATGTGAAAATTCAGGGTCTAGACCTTCCTAATCTGACATTTGCTGATTTCCTCTGTAGTTACATTTTTAGAAAATGATTTGTCTATATAGCAAAAATATAGAGCCTGAAAGAGTAGGCCTTGGTTAAAAAGAAACTAGCTTTTTTTTTTTTAAATTCATTTTTATTGTTAGACTTATTTGGGTGGCATCTGTTAGCAAGGATTACATAGGTTTCAGGCTTACAGTTCTACAGTGCATTGTCAACTTGTTGTATAATAATTTCACCACCTAATGTAACTTCTCTTTCCATCACCTTATATTTAGCTTCCCCACTCCTCTCCCACCCCCTCCCCTTTCTCCCCTCCCTAACCCACTCGTCCCCAAATAAACATTAAACTATTGATTGTGTCCATGGGTTATTTGTTTGTTCATTTCTTGTTTTCTTTGCTTTCAGTTTTATATTCCGCATATGAGTGAAATCATGCAGTTCTTTGTTTTTTCTGTCTGGCTTATTTCACTTAGCATGATGATCTCCAGGTCCATCCATTTTGTCGCAAATGGTAATATTTCATCTTTTCTTACAGCTGAGTAATATTCCATTATGTATATGTACCACAGGTTCTTTATCCAGTCATCTGTCGCAGGGCACTTTGGTTGTTTCCATGTTTTGGCCACTGTGAACAGTGCTGCGATGAACATTGGGGTACATAAGTCTTTGCGGACAAAGGTTTTCAAGTTCTTCGGGTAGATCCCCAGAAGGGGGATTGCTGGGTTAAATGGTAGCTTCATTCCCAATTTTCTGAGGAACCTCCACACTGCCTTCCACAGTGGTTGTACCAGTTGGCACTCCCACCAGCAGTGTACCAGAGTTCCTTTTTCTCCACATCCTCTCCAGCACTTGTTATTCCTGGTCTTGTTGATAATAGCCATTCTCACAGGTGTGAGGTGGTATCTCATTGTGGTTTTGATTTGCATTTCCCTGATAGCTAATGAGGATGAGCATTTTTTCATATGTCTGCTGGCCATTTGTATTTCTTCGTGGGAGAAGTGTCTGTTTAGTTCTTCTGCCCACTTTTTAATTGGGTTGTTTGTTTTTTTGTTGTTAAGTC